>JAVQJG010024997.1:0-15049 GCA_036024015.1 Craterocephalus amniculus
GTGTGTGTGTGTGTGTGTGTGTGTGTGTGTGTGTGTGTGTGTGTGTGTGTGTGTGTGTGTGTGTGTGTGTGTGTGTGTTTCATGCTCTTAAGCCAGTGGCAGAGCCTGACATGCTCTGCTGTCCGGAGCTCTGTGGTAACTGAGCAAACAACAAACACAACATTTAGCTTCAGTACAGCCTTTTCACATTATTTTCCAGATCAAATGTGACAAGTGAATGTCCCACAAACCAGGTTTTCCAGTACAGCTAAAATGATCAACTGGACCAATCTGATGAAGAACTGGATCACTACATACAGTTTCTTCCACTTTTCTTTTCATCTCTGTCTTCTTGCCTTCAATTTCCTCTAAGTAATACTCATTTCTACATCTCCTTTTCTCTTGGTACCAGTTCACAACATGGCAACAGAACATTTTGTCCACTATGGGAGCCAAAGCTAACACTTCTGAGCCCGAATGTGGTTTGGAATGAGTCTACTCTATGTGAAAACAAGTCCATTTGCTGCAAGGCAAGTCTGAATTTGTGATAGGCAAAAATCCTGGACGTTAACAAACCCAATTTTCATCTAATGTGCAGCCACAAGATCTAAAATCACATAAGAAAGGAGCATTTGTTTAATTTCACTGTTCAAGGATTCTTTCTACAAAATTTCTACTGCTTTGAGCACGATTCTGCTTACATTTCATCAGTTTTTTTGTTCCTTTTCAGTTGAACAATGATACAATGAATGCTACTTTATGTTTTCATATGTTTCATGTATCATTCAAACAAGCGGGTAGCATACATAATTAAATCTGAGCATTTAAGCTCTGGAGTAATCATATCAGATCAGATCAGACCCTGGACTGATCTGATATAAGTTCAGTTGTTCGAAATGTGCAAGTTCTTGTAATGCATTGCCAGCCAAGATCAACCTTGAACAGCTATTCATCACTTCTTTATCTAGCTACATTTTAAAGGAAATTTCATACTTCCTCATTGCACGACTACGGTAAATGTAACCTTGACTGAGAGAATAAAAAATACTTTATTTTTTTATTAATGTAGCTGTTGCCTTTGTGAACCGCTATGAGCCGCATCCACGCGCATGAGCAAACAACCTTTTTAGAAGGGGGCAGTGTTGAAAAGTGGATTTGTGAGAACAAAAATAAATCAGTCATTCATTCATTTTCTGTACCGCTTTGTCCAATTCAGGATGGCGGGGAAGCTGGAGCCCATCCCGGCATTTAGCAGGCAAGAACAAATAAATCAGACAAGTAAAAATGAGCCTTTCTGATTCTGACACGTGCAGGTTTTGATGCATGTCTGCCTCATGGCTGCTTCATTTTTTTCAATATGGTCACAGCTCCCTGTTTACTAAATTTCAGTCCTCACCTTCACTGAGCTGAGGGGATTAAAGACGGGTTTTGCATAAAACACTAAAATATAACTGAGAGTGGAAAAAGTGTGACATTAATGACTGCCCAGCTCTGTCAATCAATCATTTAGTTATTTAAGTTCAGAACTGCATTAAGAGGAAACTTGGTCCATTTATGAAAATGAATGAGTGAATCTGCACAATCTTTAATTACAAACACAGACTGTTGATTCTTTAATGCAAGTTTATTATATACAGTGTGGGGGTTTGGGGAGGGGGCATATGTAGGACTAAGGAAAATGCACTTTTTCAGACTTTTTCAGACTTAGCTTAGCTCATGGAACTTCTGTGCAGGCTGTGGTTTTACAGTCTCAGAAGCTATGTCTCCATCCTTGAGGTTAAAAGGACAAAGGCTGTTGGCGAGGGACAGAAGAGCAGTGGGACGCTTCACTTTCCTTCACCTTGAGAGGGGCTTGTCATCCTTCTGTCATAACAGTAGCGATTTTTGCACACACCTACACACACACATCAGGGGTGTATAGTTACATCCTGGCTCTGCAGTTTGAGCTTTGTGAAGGGCAAGAGCAGCGCTTCTGACCTCCACACACACACATAAACACACCTATGCTACTCATTACTCAGCCATTTTTAGCCACATCAAGGATTGGGACGAGACAAATTTATTGAAAATTATGCTGGATGTAGCCTCGAAGCAGTTTATTTACTCCGAATATGAAGATTAATATTAATATGTTTCTGTTTAATGCATCTCCGGCTTTGCTCTAGAACCATGATGCACTTTCATCTGCAAAAGCACAGCAGCTGGGATGAGCTGAGTGTGTGTTTGCGTGCTCCCTGGAGTACATATTTGTCAGTTTGTCTATTTTTTAAGTGAATGACTCAATGTTTATGTATGTAGTATAAGTACACATATAATCATAATACATACTATATGTTTACATGTAAAAAAAAAATAAAAAATAGAAATAGAGAGAGAGAGAGAGAGAGAGAGAGAGAAAGAGAGAGAGAGAGAGAGATAAAATAATCAATTTTCTTTCAACTAATGAAACAGTTCCTCAGAGCTCTTTCTGGCTTATAGAGGAATGGAGCTAATTAACACCTCTTGTTACTAAAAGAAGATTGAATGTGAATTAAGATCGGTTTGAATCGAGAATTGATATAGACTCGAACATTCACACTGAGAATCGGAATTGAACCGAATCATGAGTTGCTTGAAGATTCACATCCCTAATAGATAGATTGATAGATCATAAGCCTTAAAATAAAATTACTCTCAAGAATTTAGACTTTATTACTCTTTAAAAAATTTGATTTTATTTTGCATATATTTGAGAGAAATCTAGGAAAGATAGAATTTAAGTTTTTTGATATCCAGACGTGTTGGTGTAAATGAGATCTGATGTTTGCAGTGCATGTGTGTGCTGTATTAGGCTTTCCTGGGCTGACCAGGAGCTTAAAGGCGGAGGAGAGGTGAAGAAGAGGCGGAAAGAGCTAAGCCATGCACTCCAACCGAATGATGAGAACAGCAGGAGAGACGCACAGCGCTGACACAGGTGCTTCACACAGAGACAGAAGGGAGGAGGTGACAGGAGATGATGAAAAAAGAACTAATGAGGGTTGCAGGAGAAGCCGTAGAATGAGGTGATGAAGAAGGTGGTGATGAGAAAGCGCAGATAAATCTTCGCAGAGTGATGATCACGTCGGATTTCTGCGCAACGCAGGGAAAAGTGTGAATACAAGGCCTTCATTTACAGGGGAGATGGGAATGATATCGGTGGGGGTGGTGGTGAAAAAATGTCCAGCATTGAGAGAATTTAAAAAGCAGTACAAAGAAATGACATTCATAGGGTACATAGAAACATGAATATGAATCATTTATATATTTAAATTTATTTTTTCTTCCACCTGCTTTTCAAACATGTTTTGTTAATTTGTCTACAAATCACATATCATATATTATGTTTTCTTGTATGTTTTGTCTTGTCTTTTATATTTACATGTAATATTTCAAATAAATAAATTAATATATAAATCCTCATCGCTGTCACATTTTTCCAGTTATAGTTGCTATTGTTTCTCTGAGTGCAGTCCTATGTTTAGTTCAGCCAGATTGCATCAACTTTGCTGTTAACCCCAGGCTATACAGAATTCCTCCTCATTAAGTCCTCATTGATATCCCTTTTACACCAGTAGAAATCAAAAGAAGTAACTATCCACTGTAACATGCTCAACTTTTGCATCAATGGAATGACATGTTTTTGACAAGTCACTGCATGTGGAATTTATTCACATAAGAGCACATCATAAATTCTTTTTGGGCCATGCACCGCATGTGTTTGCAGTAACGGTCAGATGGGAAGATTCCCTATGCTCCATGTTACAGTACGATACAGTGTAAAATGGCTGCTCTCTGTCAGGGGAAGTTTCAGTCGAGATTAGCTACGCTTGAGAAGAATAAGGAAGAGAGGAAAGTAGCAGAGGAAGAGCAAAGAGGAAGAGCTAAGGAAAGAAGTGAATGTGAGGGCAAGCTGGGTGGAGCTGGAGTGGATAGAGTGTGGAAGAAGCAATCAAGTGCAGTTAGGCAGCGGCAGGAAGCGAGAGGCTGATGTAGGAGAAAAGAAAGACGCAGGCTGTGAGAAGCTGTTGGATAAAAATAAGTCAGAGGTCTCCCACTTCTGTGAATTCTGCTGCAGAAAATGTTCTTTCGAATGTGTCAGTGTTCTTGTGTTTTTGTCAGTACTGCTGATGGCTGTGTGTGTATTTGTGTGTTGAGTTGCTTGTTTCTAAACTTCTGTCTCTGACAGTAAATCCCAGGTTCTGCCAACAAGTCTGGCTCCCACAGATGTGTCAAGGAGAAGATGTAGCCACTCATGACTTATGACTTGCTTTTGTTGTCAGCGCTGTTTTCCTGCTTCTCCTTCATCTCAGTTATGAGCCAATTTTCATTTTCATTTCGAGAACCTCCAAAGCTGGTTATCTGGTCTCCCCAAATGCTTATTTGGCCCATTTCTGAGCAAAAGTCTATGCATAACTTGATGTGCTTTACCTCCTTCTTCCAGTAAGGGTCTCTGTTTCCCCACTTGGCCAGTCACCAGAGCAGTGGCCGTTGTGTTTGGTTACTTAAAAGCAGCGACGCCAAGCCTGCAGTGAGCTGCTGTCAGTTCATGCTGAAAGTCACCACCATCATTAAATGATGCTTTGATGTGTCGAGATCTGTCCCTCACTGAGTATTCTTCTGCTATCACTCGTTCTCTGCGAACCCCTGTTTCCTTGACAACCAGGTGCAGTCTATAAAATGCTGTGGGCCTGCAGACAGGAACTATTTCCTTGTGTTTTCCACCACTCCTAGTACCCACTATACTTTTCAGGCATTTTAATGAACATGAGTAAAGATTGTGAATATAGTCAGTGAGGTAACAGGTAGAAGATGAGTAAAGCTCAAGCTAGTCACTTAATCAGTTTAGAAAAACTGTAAAAACTTTAATTTTATTTGTCATTATATGTTGCTAAACAGCAAAACTAAACAGACAGATAAAGATGAACAAAGGGTGGTGAATGATTTTGCTAAAGGAGTGCACATGTATAGTGCATCTACTTAGTTTGTTCCAGCCTCCCACTTGAGCAGATATCAATGATTTGCTAATATAATGCATCTCTCTGTAATTACACAGCTTAAGTACATGAAACTGGAGACAGTGATGAATATAAATAGCCGACTAAGAACCAGCAACATTAAAGAGAAAGAGACAGAGAAGTAACGTCGTAAAAAGTTGGAGACAGTGATAACTACATTATAAACTCGAGTCTGCAAATGGTTTCTCGTGAGTCTTTTATAGTTTGCAAAATGTCGGTCAGTTGATAAAAGACCCTCTATTTATATTTGATTTACTGCCATGGGATGTAATATGCAAACAGAAAAACTATTTTCTACATTTGGGTCATTAGGTGAAATTTCTTTAGCGACCAAGTGTGAATGTAATGACCCCCACTGCTTTCATAGAGCGATGCTAAACCATGCTGAACGTTCTTCACTGTATAAAAGCACCAGAAGGAGATTCAGACTGTAGTCAAGTGCATGCACTGTGCGGTATTATACCGGTAGAAGAGGGTCGAAGCAGGCTGTGATTTATAAATAGAAAGAATCAGCACGCACAATGTCACGCCGGAGGAAAATGGGTCTCTTGAATTTGTGATGAGTAAGCAGTGACTGTGGTTTTTATTAGGAGGAAATAGAGCGTTTCAATTCATGCTAATTCCAAGCAATAGGATCAAATGTGTTTTAAAAAGTCTCTGAACTGAGGCTGCTGCAACTTTCTTGTGTATGTGTGTCTGAGCAGCAGAGAGCAGGTGGCCAGAACCCCAGGTTCTTCTCTAAACACTGCCTCTCCCTCAGTCAGCTGATCACTCCAAGCAGCTTCCTCCCTCCATCCATTATTTCTCTCATGCTGTGATCAAAATGGTCTTTAACTATCCTGTTTGTCCCTGTTTATTCCTGTCTTTACCTTCTTCTTTCACATCCCTGCCTTGTAAACCTTCCCGCTGTCTTCTGTGCCAGACTACAGAGAGAGCTGACTGGTGCAGTTCTGTTGTCATGGCAAAGGGGCAGATGGATCATCAAAGTCTCATTAAGCTTTCCTTAACTCAATGCAAACTGGACTTTTTCACCTTCCTCACTCATTTCTATTCATGCTTCATCCTCTGCTCATCTGTATCTTAGTATGAGTGTCCCTTTAAATGATCTGTTTAGTTTTCTCCATGAACTCCCCCTAATCAGAATGGATCGCCCTTAGACACCCCCATGTATCAGGTATGGACTTGGCACCTGCTGAGTTTGTGGATATTACCACTGAAGGATTGTCTCCAGGTCGAACAGCCCTCTCTGCGATCCCCACGTGTCCTTGCCTCTGTATTGATTTCAGCGCTGATGACTCTCTTCTCGGACTGACATATGGCCTTCTCTCCACCTCCCTCCTCCCCCATATTCCTCCTCTAGACTGTCCCTCAATCAAGCTCCGACAAATGATACTCACTTTGCAGAGATTCAAATTGCATCACTGCGATAAAAACTTGAGCAAATCCTCTCCAACAAGGCTTTTTTGTGGTTATTTGCATGTTTTAATCTATTGTTCAAGACAATAACTGAGATGAATATGTGCGGTGCGCTCATTTTTTTCTGTGTGCTTGACTTACCTTAACATTTATTATCATTCGTGTGTGAGACAGATACGACAGATGCACAGCAGAAGCTCTTTTGTGTTTTTTCTTTTCATCTGATCGGAGGAAGTACTCCACTCGTATGCTTTCTGTAGTTTTCTTTTGCTTTGACAAAGCCAACTAGAATACATGAATGAAAGCTATTTTGGGTTCAGGCCAACAGTGGGTGCATATGGTGGAAAGTAGGAAAACTTGTAGAGATTTTATACCTGTCTGCATGCCATATGAAGAGAATTAGAGACTGATGAAGAGAGGAAAACACTAATGTGTCAGTTGTACACACTTATGTTGTTATTAATTGATAATAAATTATGTTTATTGCATGAGTTTACAACTATAATTTCTGGGTTATGAAAGTGTAAAACTCTTAGGTCCGGTTATGCTTTCAGTTTTACCAAGAAGAAGAAGAAATGGATTTTTTTTAAATAGACATTATATACTGAGCATGCTTGCTAATCAGCTATCAGTTTGCAAAGAAGTCCTGGATTTGTAGAGTCTCTTAGCATTATCCCTAAATCTGTCCATCCATATATAATAGAAAAAGTTCATGCATCAGTTTTCAGATTTCTTTCTATGCTGCTTTCTGTGGTGAAACTTAAGAAAAAGTTTCCCCTGCTGTTTATTTATCCCCAAGGCATCTGAGTGAGTGTGGATCAGTCAGGTGCAGCAGCGATCTCAGGATCTGTCCCACTCCTAACGGAGGGAAGATCTTGCGGCGTCTTTGTGTTTTAGTATGCTCCCCCACACGGATATGTAACCATCCACAGCTGCATTTATCTTTAGAAACACCGATACAAAGTTTGTCTGGCTGCTCAGAGACTTTTCTGATGAGCTGTTGCCATGGCTTCTGCAGCAGTGTGAGAGGTTGCGTCATGGCAACACATTACTCACTGTCTACTTAGGGCCGTTGCCCATGCAAGGTGTTGTGGTTGTGTGTCACAGTTCCTGTGCATGTTGATTAAGGTTCCTAAAGATAAGTTCTACCTCTCTGCTGTCGCCACCTGGCGAGCTCTCTGCAGCGCTGAAGAGTTACTGAGATGTGATATCTGAATCCCCGCAGGGACGCAGTCGTGCTCCCCTTCCTGATCCTGCCTTTTTCTTTGGTTTGACACTCTTTAGTGGATAACTGCAGTTAATATCAGAGCTCGTTTTTAGTATTTTTCTGTGCATATAGGTCAAATGAATTCTGCAATAACACATCAAGTCTTTTGTTATTCATTCTTCTTAGTCTCTTACAATAAACATTACAGTGGTTTAGAATAATTATAGTGAATTATTGTAGTTTTTTGCGATAAATAGATAATAAATATGCAAAGCTCTTGAGCCACCTGTAAACCATTTAAACATCACTGTCTTTCGTGTTATTCTCTGATCCCACACTGCTGTAACTGTGTTAAGGTCCGGGCCCGGAGGCCGATACATCTCCTCATAAACCCATTGCCACTGATTTTCAGTTCTTGTGAAATGTGGCATACATCTTCTTTTTCTCCCTATTAATCTCTCTTTAAGAACGATTTTTTGACAGCCACCTCTCCATGGCTGTCTGTGATCATTTGCATCGATGTCACATAGAAATTTGAACAAATTATGTCTTTGCTACAGGCCAAAAGCAACAAAGTGCTCAGAGATGCAGTTTCAAATAGATTATTTGATAAGTTGTCGCTTATGTTTAGAAACAACACTTGTTCAGCCCTTGAGTTAGGTGTCTTTGTGATGATTGAATAATTCAAGGCCAAGGACTGAACTGAAAATAATGAAGCTGCCAAGCTCCAAAGAAAACACTGAGAGACCTTCGGAAAACCAGGATAACTATTGTTGTAAACCACGTTTTTATGGCTCAGTGGGTGCTTCGTAAAAAGAAATGAGGCATGGCTCAAGACTTTTGCACAACACTGTAGTTCAAGCATTCAGACCTTGCTGTTGTCCTTAGATTCACTCAGCCTTCAGTGGAATAAGAGATGGACAAATGACAAAAAAAAAGCAGGCGCAGTGATTCTAGCCACAGAAATAACATTAAACTGAAAAATAGTTTCCTGCTGAAGAAATGTGGAGACTCCATCTGATCAAATGCTAGGGTTATTATAATATGAGAGCATCACATACAACTAAACATGGCAAAAAAGAGAAATGTTTTCCACTCATTTCCATTTTAATAGATGCAAAATACTGTGAGACTGCTGCAGATTTGAAGAGCTTTAAACATGCACTGATCAGTGTGAGTAATCTCAAACAATACAAGCTTCACCTGTGAATTATGTGTGAATGAGTTTACAATTTCGGCCTCTTTCCATGCCTGCTTAGTCACATATTTTCTCCTTTTCCTATCCTCCCACTAGCAGATGCTCACAGAGGCCCTGTTTGGCCTCTCTGTTCACAGACTCTGGCAGGTCTCCATCTAGATTTTCTCTGGCTCCACTGCAGTCTTGCTAATCTGTACTCACAAGCATCTGAACTTCTGTTTCAAACTTTGAGAGTTATTTTGAAGATATTATCCGCTGTCTGCGCAATCTTTAACGCCCTCCAAGCTTTTTATTCACTCTTTTGGGTATCTTCTTCAGTTTGTGAATCCAATTTTGCCAACAAGCTGCAGAGAAGAGATGTGAGCATGCTGAGTAACAGTGTGTAGGCAAAGGGAGCAGTTGTCAAAGTAACTGTAAGAGGCTGAGGAGAATTTCTAAATGAGGAAATAAAAATAGCTTTTTAAAAGCAAGAGAATGTTTTATGCACTTTACTATAGTAAGCAATTTACTAAGCCATATGTTTAAAAGAAGAGTACAGAATCACGACATGCAACAGAAAGGATTGGTTTACTACCTCTGCCAAGGAGGTTGTGTATTTGCCGGCGTTTATCTGTTTGCTTGTCTGTGTGCAACATAACTCAAAAAGTTGTGGACAGATTTCGATGAAACCTTCAGGATAGTTTGGAAATGATACAGGGAACAATTGATTAGATTTGGATGAAGATCCGTAAGAGATCCGGGATTCTGGATCACAAATTTTCGTTATGTTATCATTGTGGTAAATGCACTATAAGATTTTGTTCTTCAATATTTCAGTTGATTGCTGACTGATGTTCATGAAACTAGAGACACTGATTAAGGGTGTGGTTCCCTATCACATCACACCCAGATTGATCATTGATCAGATCCAGAGAGCGAATTTTATCACGATTTATCGAAAATTAAGGGTGCTCTTACTTTTTAGCCTACTGTGCATTTACTATAATAGGTAGAAATTTCTAACAAAGACCATCTTATACAGGATTAAACTTTGCATTAGTAGTATGTTAACAGGTTTGCTCTATTTTTAATATCAAAGGAGAAAGATCGAGATGAAATCGATAAATTTCCACAGAAAGCGCAGTGTTTTTTTTATATTTTCAGTGATATGTCACATGCATTACGTCCACCAAGGAGGTTATGATGAATCTATTACCAAGATACTGTGGAAATAGTAGTAATCGAATGAAATTTACCTTCAAGAGATATATATATGGGGCTAGATCCAGAAGTGTATATGGAGACTGTGGTGCTTGGCGGAGGTCTGTGCTCTCTGAGTGCTTTTCTAGTTGACAGTGTTTTAAATGTCAGATATATAATTAATCATGTCGTGATCATAGTTTGCAAGTTCTCCCTGTGTATGCCTGGGTTTACTTCAGGTACTCGGCTTCCTCCCACCATCTAAAGACACTACATGACACCGCATGTTGGGTTAATTGGTCAATTGGGTTTCTTTTGTTGTTTATTATTTCATTTTATTTATTCTAAAGTTTGTTTTTAATACTTCATAATACTTTCTGCACCCCGCTGTAATACTTCTAATGTTTTATGTAAAGCACCTTGAATTATGTTATACAAATTAACTTGGCTTGCCTATAAGTTTATACTTGAGGGAGTATGTTTATTACAGCATTGATGTTTAAAAACTCAGTCAGACAAGATAATGCATAAATATAAAACTTGTTTTGATAATTTTGTAAATATTACAAAGGTCTTCAATCCATCCTGGCCAGGCTGCATCCTGCCTCTGGCCTAGTAACTGCTAGGATAGGCTCCAGTTCCCCTGTGACCCTGAATGAGAGAGATGGAAGTGAATGAATGAATAGATGTAAGTTAGATATCTGAAAGTAATTAGTTTGATATTCAAATGATTTTAACTCAGTAGAAGATGTGAAAACAGAAGGGAGAACAAATTACACGGTACAGAGATTAAAGGCAGTCATGAGTTAGATATTCAGAAAATATATCCAGGAAAGTTTGTTTTAAATTCAGATGTTTTTATTCGGTTTACAGTTTCAGAAGCAAAGAAAAGAACCGTCCCTCATAGCTTTTATTTGTCTGGCACCTGATCTGCCAAACTGAATTTTTGGATATCATTCGCCTGGATATAAAGTAGGGGTGGGACAATACATCAATCTACATTGATATATCAATCATATGGTCAATGAGTCAATGATATAGATCCAAAATCCTAACATCGGCCAAAAATCGATAGAGGAACCGGTTATCAAACGCACTTTTATTTTGAAAATATTTTATCTTAAACTGAATGTTAATGCCAGAGCTCAGGAATAAAGAAAGGTTTAATCTAGATGAGCTGCTTTTTGTGATGAATGTAATAATATTGCTTTATATCGTACAAATCGTATGGAATCCAAATCATATTGTGACTGAATTTGAGATATCTGTACCACTGTATCGATATCATACTCATGATCAAACCAGTGATTAACAATCCTAATATCAAGTGCTACGGGTTGAGATATTTTCAACAACATCAACGCTGCCCTATGTTACCATAGAGAGAAACGTAGATTCCTTTATTATCGGCAGTGGGCTGAGGGGAGTGAAGGTCAAGTATCTGTCATGCTCAGAACCTCAAACTCACACAGTCTGAGCCACAGCAGCTGAATACCAAGCAGGAAATGAGTGGAAAACCGGAAAATGATCACGTCAGCTCTGATGACTGCTTTGGCACCTACCTCCCCGTTCTTCACACAACACACAAAAAAAAGCTCACACACATATTTAGTTTGAAAGGTGCAAAAAAATTGAGTATCATTGTGTCTGAGGGGACACATTCTAAATGCAAAAAACTCAAGTCAGATTCGCCCTCGCTGAGATTAAGGATGACAAAAGTTTTGCTGCTTACTGAGAAGCTGACCGCTCATACCTTTAAGGGAATAGTGGCTGAGCAAACGAGGGGTTGACTTCAAATACAGCACTGCGCATAAAGCCAGCATAAAGTCAAACACACACACACACACACACACACACAAGTACAGAAGGATAACCACTCTCAAAATAAGCCTCTATATATTTTGGGGGGGTGGGGGGGGGGGGGGTGGTGTTATATTTATTTATGGAAAAGAGACTGAATGTGATTTTTTTTTTTCCTTTTTCTTTTTTATCTGACTGCAGTCCAATTTCTCTCTTTCCCTTTCCACACACAGACACACACACAGAGCATTTTTTCATCCTTTAATCCCAAACTGCTTAAGGAAGGAAAGGGGAGAAATCCCTTTACAATGTCTGGGCTCAGCACTGTTCGGTAACCGCTTGCTATCTCACACCGGAGGGAGCAGCGTTCCTCCAGACAGAACCTGCTCTGCGTTCTGTATGATTTACTCTCAGACAGACGTCGAGGTTGTTGTCAACAAGCCACGTCTGCGTCTGACTGTTGAAGAAGCGTCCTGCGGTGTGGGTGGGAAAGTGTGCTCGGTGTGTTAAAACAGAAGCGAGCGAACGCAGTTGGTGCTGTCACAGAAAATGTCCTGGATGAGCCCTCATGAGAAATTAAACGAGGATTTTGTTATTTTTCGCCACGATATGATTTGTTGAACACGTAACACTTGTTTGGTAGTTATAAAAAAGTTTCAGGTTACTTATGCAAGTTATGCCTTTATCCAAGTTAGTTGTTTGCCATATTTTCCCAATTGTAATTTGCACATAGGATTTTATTATTTATTTTTTCTTTTTGAGCGGAGATGGGGAGTGTTCTTAAAAGGCAGAGGGAGGACGAGGGGATGAAGAGATGAACTAAAGAACTAGACGGCAGCCTGTTGAGCCTTTTTGCCATGATTGAAAGAGGCAGCGAGCTCTAACATCTGTTGGTGGATTTTGGCTGAGCTCTTGTCTGGTGCACCCTTGTGGAATAAAGAAAAGTAAAATGAACTAATGAACTGACCCATTTTCCCTTTTCCTCTACTTGGTCCTTTCTTCTCTCTTCCTATTTCCACTTTCCACTCCCTCCCACTCCCCTTTTTTTCCACCACAGGTCGCCAGTCCATCGCAGTCAAAATATTCATATAACTGAAATGTGAAAACTTGTTAATTTACAAAGAGTTCTGAATAAGATATAGAGATAAATATTTAAAAGACAAATTATGATTTAGAAATAAAAGAGTATCACTCTTGGTCTGTAGAGGTAAAACATTCATGCACAAAAGGGTAAGCCACTCACATAACGCTCCGTCATCTTTGCTCCATTGTGAATGAGATTGTGAGAATATGAGATGAAGAGTGGAGAGTCATAGCTGCAGAGAGCTCCAGGACTTCATAAAGTGTGTGTGTGAGCAAGTGTGTCTGAGTGTTTGTCTGTTTGCATTTGTTGGTATGTGGGGGAGGGATAAATTTCTGGGTATTGGCCTGGACAAAAGCCAGGTTTGTAGGCAAATGCCAACAAAGCACTGAGAGACATTCAAACAACATGGGCACACGAACAAACACACCCAGATGCAGAGACTCCAGTTAACAAATACTGTAGCCACCCCATCACTGCAGTAGTACGATCAAACAGAGAACAAATTCAATGCATTTATAGTAAAATCAGCTTTAAGTTACAGGTGTTAGTGTCACTGACTAATTCCCTGTTCTGCTATGGGACTCAGCTTGCACAAACCCTGTCAACAGCATAAGTATAACAGAAAAAAATAGATATGCTGTAGAGATGCTTTACTAAGAAAAAAACCCCAAAAGGAGGAGACTGCTTAGATAACCGGAAATTGCTCATAGTACTAACTAATAGTAGTGCAAAAAAACAAATTTAAATAATACATTTTACTTTATACTTTTATGGTTTATCTGAGCATCACAAAGATGTGAAACGTGTTATGTTACCATATCAGTACTGGTGAAGATGTGTAACACTATCAGTACTATTTGAAAAAGTGTCTTGCACTGATAAACAGGCTGGACGGAAAGCATCTAGTATGAACTACATGTACAATACAAGCTGGCTGACAAATCCCCTGCAAAAGACCTTCGCTGTCTTTAAAGGCTTTACCACAGAATGAGAAAGCAGCAGGTCACATGCCATTAAAACTTATAAACAGTACAAAACAAACTCCCAGCAGAAAGCTGCTGCCAATATGGCCCTTTCTGTAAAGTTAATGGAGCTGTTAATAACACCAAAGGTCCCTATGATATCCATCAACTTTTAAAATCTATGGTTGCTTCTGGAAGTGTAAGGGGTGCTGTAATGGATAAATATATGGCTTGTTTCACTTAAAAAGGATCACAGCATTTTTTAGGAAATTTTAAATTTCTTGCTTGTCAAGATTTTAAATTGAAAGTATTGATAAAAGTATTGATCATCCATGTAAAGTTTGCTTATCTTATCTGAGACCAATAACTTTTTTTCATTGTTAGCATTTAGAAGGCATAGTCAGTAATAATAATCTATCTTTAAATCTGACGTCTCCCTCAGTGGTAGTGATGTTGACCTCCAGCTATAAAAGTACTTGTGCGCTATATGTCACATGGCAAGGCGACGAAAGTTTATTTATACAGCACATTTCATGTACAAGACAATTCAATGTGTTTTATATAACATAGTACATGCATTACAGCAGGGTGCAGGAAAAAAAAGTGCATTAAATACAAACTTTAAGAGAAATATGATGAATAAAAGAAGATGACATTTAAAATCAAAAGCAAGAGAAAAGGAGAAAGGACAACAGATTACAAGATTAAAATTCAGGCTCAAAAGAAGCGGTACAGATCTGGACCTTTAAATAGAAACTATGTAAAAGCAGCAGAGAACAGGAGAGTTTCAGATTATCTGAGGCTTGCTGGGAGTTTTTTCCAGACATGTGGAGCTAGAAGCTGAATACAGCTTTTCCGTGTCTGGTTCTGACTCTGGGAACTGATAAAAGGCGGGGTCCAGATGACCTGAGGGGTCCGGTAGGTTCGCACTGGATCACATGGGCTGATGTGAGGCATTAAATTCATCATCACTAACAAACTGCAGACATTTCTCTGAACAAACAAGATTACGATTATAAGACTCCTCCTAAAGCAAGAAATTTATACCCACCAACACACCCAATCCGACCTTACACACACACACACACACACACACCTACACACACACACACACACACACACACACACACACACACACACACACACACACAGGGAATCCTCTGAATATCATAAAACAGCATGATGAATGCT
>JAVQJG010024999.1:0-18197 GCA_036024015.1 Craterocephalus amniculus
TATTAAATTTTACTTTCATTGTGGAGTTTGCATGTTCTCCCCGTGTATGCGTGGGTTCTCACCGGGTACTCCGGCTTCCTCCCACTGTCCAAAGACATGCATGTAAGGTTAATTGGGCACTTTAAAAAAAATTCTCCCTAGGTGTGAGTGTGTGTGTGTGAGTGGTTGTCTGTCTCTCCATGTGGGCCCTGCGACAGACTGGCGACCTGTCCATGGTGTACCCCGCCTCTCGCCCGTTGACAGCTGGGATAGGCTCCAGCACACCCGCGACCCAATTGGATTAAGCGGTTCAGAAAATGGATGGATGGATACTTTCATTGTTGCTTTACAATGACACTAATTTCAGTCAGCCATTTCCCTTTTTTATTTCTCATTGTTTCATATCCTTTCTGAAGATTTACATCAGTCCTCGAGGCAGAAATAACTCAGACTACTATATGTAAATTTCGAGATTTAGCACAAGAACACTACATACTAAATTAGACGTTTGCAATGTTTGCGCCCTTAAATGTTCCATTTATGGTCACTATTCAGCAAAAATCCAGCGATTTCTTCAGAAATAAGGCACAGTGTGAAATTCTCAGCCATGCTTCATTTTATCTGTATTTAAAAATGTTACTACCGGTATGTACAAACATAAATTGAAACATATAAAACATATAAAGCATATTTTTTTACTGTTCTAACAAGCTTAGGAATCAATATTTGGTATGACTGTAACTTTTCCACACAGTCTGAACCCTCCTGGACAAACATTCTTGTAAATATTTACTCGGGAATAGCTCTCAAGGCCTCTGAAGGTCTTTCCAAATCTCTTCTTTGGATGTCGGCTGGCATTTTCTTCTTTTCCCTGACAAGTTGATCCCACACTGCTCCGATACTGTTTGGGTCCAGCTTCTCTGGAGGACTCTTCACTCCGTGAGACTGGTTGCCACAGATTTTAAGTCCAGTTCTTGTGTCATTTGGTAAACCTCAGCTTTCTCCCCCATGTTCCCTTCCTTAAGAATGACACTTCTTGGAAACCACCCTTCCATGGAAACCATTTCTGATGAGTCTTCAGGGAACGCGTGGATCAACTGAAGGTCTAAATGCATCTGCAGGATGTGGGTCTTGTCATGATGTTTTTACATCTTTCATCTCTTTCTTTTCTGATACTGTTCATCTAAACAAAATTAAATAGGGCAAAATGCTAAGAGATGCCAAGTTTTCTACTTAAAGATCTTTGGGAATAACTTTGTTGGTGCAAAAAATTCTATTAAATGTAACATTGTTGTGCCATCATTGGTGTTTTTGTGGACATGAACAAATGATCCGTCTTTTTAAAGGCTTAACGAACTGGTGAGTAAAGAAAACACTTGAGAGCTATTGCTGAAAACATTTTTATGATTGCAAAATGTCTGAAAGCAAAACATAAAGGAAATGAGGGTTGTTCAAGACTTTAGCTTTTCGCTGAACTTTAGATAAAGACATCTAAATGGTATCATAAGTTGTGAAGCTTCAAGATTAAAAAAGGTCTGCTCTGTCAGAGTTTAGAAGAAAAAAAAAGACCCAGGCCTTCTGAGAGAAGAAAGCCAAACAGAACATAAATCCTTTAAGCCTTCTGTAATATATTTTTTAAAACTTTCCATCTGAAAAAACATCCAGAAATCCTTTCAGCAACGGCTCCAAAGCTCCAAGAGCAAAACGTCCAGCTTTTGCCTCCACGGGATAAGACACACCTTGGGGGATTTTGAAATACAATGAATCCCCTTATCTGGATCAACAGGCTGAAATGGGATTTGAAACACTACAGAAATAAAAAGTGAATTTCCTCTTGATCAAAATAGTAAAAAAACGGGTTAAAAACAGCATGACAGTGATGTTACTGAATGTACGGCCCCACCAAAGCTGCATCTATTTTTGTATTAGCAGGCGGCTTCTTTGCTGAGGCGTGCACACTCAGCGACCTTCTAAAAATGCTCCCGGTGCAGGGACCTCCTGGATGGAAGGGGTTAAATGTAACTGTTACTAAAGGCAAGTGGCTAAATTCAGCCTCAGTTGTCAATATTTCTTTCTAGAAATTTTACTGAAAATCTTCCTGTCAACTTGCGTTTTGATATTCAGTGGCCCAAAGTCCTGGCTGCGCTCAGTCACTGTCATGAGTTTAGTGGAGTGCAAACCCCTAAAGAATTCAGTTTTTTCTCGGTAGAAGAGACACAATTCATCTTTTTTATACCAAAGCAGAAATGATTCTGTTCAAAATATGAGGTCATTCAGTACAGACTGTAACAACACTGCTTTATGTTGTTTACTCCCTCAAACACAGTGATGCTGGAAATAAAACTGACTCACTGTCTTTATTTTGTAAAGTTAAGAAGTTAAAGAAGCGCCACAGAAACAGCTCTCTTACTCTGTTTAAAATCAAACAAAATGCTCCAGAAGTTAAAGACACTCTGTGCCATTTCAGGTAGATAGCAGCGGGAGACGTTTGTTTATCAGATTAGAGAAGACGCCTCCCTGGAATGGCAGGGGGTGGGGTCCCCTGAGGCGTCTTCATGCTTTGTTGGATTGTCAAATCAGTTAACCCCAACTCAAACAGGCTTTTGGCTCTTCTTTACATCGGTTTGACTAACGCACACAGACAAACACCCAGCCACATGCTCCTTGTTGCCAGTGTTAACGCTCAATCTGTCATTTTTGTTACCAATTTACTTAAAGGTCGAGAAGTAACGAGGACGCAGCACGGTGGTCCGGCGGTGCTGCCTCTCTGCTCAGATTTTACTCACCTGGGTGCAACTAAGATGATGCAGCGCAAATATGGAAAATATTTAATTACATAAAATTTCCGCTGCAGGTTTTTACTTTGCTGTACGAACAAATCAGGGACTTTATTAAATGGAAGATCCAAATTTGCCCATTGCACCAGAAACTCATTTAAGCAGCATATGAATAAATAATGACTACAAGGACTACAAAGGGCTACTTTTAAGACATGCATTAAAATTGTGTCAGCTCTTATAAGTCAGTAAGCCTTCTGGCTGGGTACATGTTAATTTTGGCCTTAAAACCTTCACAGCTTTGTTCACTCTCATGTTTTTGCCTTTTCAAGTTCCCAGAGATCAGCTCCATGTGAGATATGGACACTCAGGTGAGGCAAACCTACATGTAGCAACAGCAGGAGCCATCCACAGATCCACAGACTGAGTCATAATTGCCTCTTTTTTATGTTGCTAATACACATTATAAACTACTTATGCAAATCCTGCAGTGCGCTCTCAAGTCAAGTTATCACTTGTGTTTTCTATGCGGCGACACATTAAAACAAAGTAAAATGCAATAACAGCACTCTACCTTCTATGGGAAATGAAGAAAAACATCTACATGTGCCTGTGGGCATGTTGGAGGATGTCGTCAGAGCATCAGTGTAATGTCTTTTTAAGGAGCGCATCGTATATTTGGGAGCAAATTACACCTGCAAGGCATGGGTGGTGAAGTGTGATTTGTTCAAGGCTGACTAAGTTCTCAACTCAAATTATGCAGTTAAATTAATCCGAGAGAATCGTAACAAAATAAAATAAATCAAATCCGCTCCTCACTCACAGTTTTGCATTAGTACGACATCATGTGGTACAATTACCAATTAATGAACAGTTTTTCTTCCCACTTCGGGGGATGCTCGAAGCTGTCGCAGTCTGTGACATTCAAAGGTTATATTCCCAAATGTAATTATGCAACTCTTACTTAAGCAAAGTTAATTAGCTACGTTGAACCTCTTGTCTGTAGAAATGTTGTGAGGGTTTTTTTCACAGCATCTCCAATAAGAAAGTACTAAAGGAGGAAGTATTAGGAGGATTAAGAAGTGAATCAAAATGTAGCAAATGATTTTTAAATCCCCTCTTGATCGAAGGTGCATGTAGGTCGTCAGCATGGAAGTCTGAGCAGCAAGTGCATCTTTCAGAAAAGGAAATGCATCTTTCATTCCTGTGCATATATATATATATTTTTATATATCATAAATATATTTGCATATATTTGAAAATATTTTAAATGTGAAAATGTTTTTTAGACAGGGACTTTTAAATAAGTCAGTGACAAGAAGACGTTTTACTCTATTTTAAATTCAGAGCTCATTATACAGGTCTGGTTTCTCATGTTTAAAATATTTCACACGACCAACACGAAGAAATTTTGTAAAACCAAAAGAAATGTTATGTATGAATCTGTGGGTATGCTTGTTCCTGCACATCTTTTCTTGGTGCATCTAAACTTATCTAAACTATTGATCGCAATTGATCTCCAAGTGCCTCTTAGACCAGCTTTTTTCTTATTTATAAATATGTAAATGACAATAAACCAGGCATTCTTTCACCTTAAGTCTAAATTAAAATGAGAAAAACACCAGAAAAGGCAAATAAATAAATAAATAAATAAAATTTAACAGAATTTTAAGCTGATATGGTTTAATCAGATGTAACAAAACTTGAAGCATGTTGAAGATGGGTGCGGGGAGCTTCCCAGTATGCTTGCATATGTTTAGTATCCCAATAGAGCTTACATGTGTACAAACTTACTGAAATTCAATAGTTCTACTAAAAGAAATACAGAGACTGCTGTGGACCATAACCAATACCATTCAAAAATTAACATCAAAGTTATTGCAAAGCAGGAATGCTGCACATCAGAGGAGTGTCGCAGCCACCGGAGGAAGTTTAGAGACCACAGAGCCTCCATCATCAAAGAAACTTTGCAACTTCCTGCCAACACAAGTGGAAACTGAGAGCCGCACCATGGATATACCATCCACAGCCATGGGTTTGGAGCAAAACTATGTAAAAGTGTATTGCTGCCACCCATGGAATAAAACATAGTTAGAACATGAAACATAATGTCTGCAGAGCATGTTCTTGCAACCTAGAAACATTGGGACACAAAACATTTACTGAGATGTTGCAGATTTTCCTGTGAATCAACAAAAAACTGTTTACTGTATTTACTTTACTATTTTTCAATTTGTTGGTTGATTTTAATCGTTATTTCAGTCCTTGGATTAGTTTGTCTGAGTATTAGGTCATAACTTTGTAACTTCAATTCTGTGCATCTGACTGTTTTTATGACAGTGACATTTGTCAAGTAAATTATGAGAAGAACCACAAAAATATTTTTCTCTCCCAAAAGATCAATTTTCAGCAGAAATTCCCTTTTTTGGACTGCCTCGTGCTGGATATGGTAAATGACCTGGATACAGCACTTTTCCTGTCATATGAGGACACTCGTTACAACTAGTCACATGCACACACTCAAACACTTCTATTCCTTTATACTACCTACTTTTTAATTAGCACACACATTCATACCCAGTTCAACACACTATTGACGTAGGGTTCATTTCAGCATACAGGCTGGGGGAGCGTGGAATTGATCCTCTGACCCTCCAGTTGGTACTGTAAGTGACCAGACCAGAGCTATAGCCACCCAATTACCACATTGTCTGGATGTACACCAAATGTGCACTGTGGATAATCTGGCAAAGAAACCGAAGTGGACATTCATGGGGGAAGAGAATAATTTGGGGTGAATATGTAGTTTGTCATTAACCACAACGGTAGGAGTTTGTCCAAATGATACTCAGATGGTAGGAAGTGCTTCTACTTCTGCCTGTCATGGTCATATGGGGATAAGCATCACAGTAGTATGCTGCTAACCAAGTTCAGCTGAGCCAACAGACAATGATGGCTGAATGCAAACACAGTCACTGAAATGAGGATCAGACGGGATTTAATTGGGAATCAGATCTGAGAGGAAATCGGTGGTGTGGCACTTCACTGAGGATGATGACAAACCAACATAGCAGAGGATATGCTGGAGGATTTAAGACAAGTAAGGAGCAGATGTGGTTATCAACTTCTATGAATCAGGTGTGACAGAGGAGCAGAAGATAAACACAACAAAAATACAGAATTACAGACATTTTGGGACATTTCTTATTTTAATCAAGATGAAAATGATGAAAATCACCTGAACCAGTATTTTATTCACAACGCAACAGATGTCTAAACTGAGAAATTTGACAATTTTATGGACAAAATGAGTTCACATCAAATGAGAAGCATGCTATATGTCTGCATGGGGCGTGTTTACCACGGTGTAGCATCTCCTCTTCTTTTCAGAACAGTCTGAAGACATGGAGATGATGAGTTCCTGGAGTTGCTGTTGCAATTCAGTCTACTCTTATCTCCTGCTTTCATTCGTGTGATATAGGTTTCCAGAGGTTGTGAGCGTCTTTGATGTATTTTGCACAGAAAATGTTGTGTACAGGTGAAAGATGTGGACTGCAGGCAGAGCAGTTCAGCTTCCGGGCTCTTCTCCTGTGATGCTGGGCTGTTGTAAAGCAGCAGTACGTGGTTTAGCATTGTCCTGCTGAAATACACAGGGCTTCTCTGAAACAGACGTCATCTGGAACAGAGCAGATGTTCAACGTTTCTTCCAAAACATGTAAGCTGCTCATACCATATGTGCCTATGCATCAGAGATGCAGGCTTTTGAACTGAAGGCTGATAACATTCTGGAAGGTCTCCTCTCCTCTTTAGACAGGAGGACACAGCTTCTATGATTACCAACAAAGATTTGGATTCATCTGACCACAGAATACTTTTCCACTCTGAAACAGTCTGGTTAAGATGAGCCCTGGCCCACCAGATATCACGGCGCTTCTGGACCATGTTCAAATAACTCTTCAATTTTGCCTAATAGAGCTTTAGTTGCATCTGCAGATGGGACGGAGGATTGTGTTAACACGCAGTGGTTTCTGGAAGTATTCCTGGGCCACAATCGCTCTGATGAGTGATGCAGTGTTGTATGTGGGCCCTAAAGGCCTCGGGTATCCAGTAAAAAGGTCTTCTGCCTTATCCCCAGCACACAGAGACGTCTGTAGTTTCTCTGAATCTTTTGATGATGTAATGCACAGTACATGATGAGCAGTGCTGAGCCTTTGCAATTTGACATTGAGGAAGAGTGTTTTTGAAGTATTCCACAAACTTTTCACGCATGCTTTCACAGACTGGAGAGGCTCTGCTCATCTTTACTGGGCAGCTTAGCCTCTCTCGGAAATCCCTTTTATGTCCTTTTCATCTTAAAGACTTGATATCAATTAACTTAATTACTTCCTAGATGTTTGCCCAGCTGGATCTTTTTTTTTTCTTTTTTTTTTTAAATTTTCTTGCTTTTTTGTCCCATTTTGCTCCCGTTCCAAACATTTTGAGATGTCTAGCAAGCATCACATCTGACATGAGCTTATTTTATGCATTAAATTGTTGAATTTCCGTGTTGAGATATTTGGTATGTTCTGGTCCTTTAGTTTTCATTTTGTTC
Source organism: Craterocephalus amniculus (assembly GCA_036024015.1). NCBI lineage: Eukaryota > Metazoa > Chordata > Actinopteri > Atheriniformes > Atherinidae > Craterocephalus > Craterocephalus amniculus. The sequence continues at coordinate 7,348 of JAVQJG010024999.1, forward strand.
AAATCTAAAAAAATTACTAACATAGGCTGTTGAAATTTTGGTTGTATGCAGAATAAAACAGGGAACAAGATAATCACATATAATTCTGCCTCAACTCAAAGACTGCCTGAACTGAAAAGCAAAGAACAGACAGAAAATGCTGCAAGACTTAAAGAAGAAATCAAACAGGAACAAAACTTAAAAGATAAAAAAAGGCCATGGAACATGGCAGAATAAATATTTATCTATAATATCAGAGTAAGAGTGCAGAGGTCTCCATTACCTTCGGGAATTTTCCAAATGTTTTACCTCCTTACACATGGGAGGCCAAACATACGAAGATATAAGTCCTTTCCTGCTTATCAGAGTATGTCATTTGTCTTTTAAACACATCAAGTCAGCTTGGAAGAAAGCAGAAGGCTTCATGTTTAGTGTGGGAAAGTATTCTACTCTGAATTTATTTTTCTTAAAAATCTGATTTAGAACTTTCAGTGAGACCATACATAAGTAAACATAGTTGTTATGATCCCTTGTGCACTTGTCATTGCATGTTAGGTTGTGGTTGCTTGCTTCACTGTACAGTCCAGTTTTCTGTCCCTGTGCCACTGTTCTGTCGAAAAACATAACAGAACTGTGTCAGGCGTGACCATGACAAATTAGTGTTGTTTCAGTGAAGAGGTGAGTGTGGACATTTTGGCCTTTTGAAAAATCGGATTTCATGCTGAACACAGCTCAAGTAGTTTTGATTATGCAGCCTGTCGACTTTTACTCTTCATCTAACAGCTCAGTGTATCTGCTGCTTGTTACTCCCCACTGAAGGCGTGTGTAAAAGTGGCACATTAAAGCATTGTTTTCCTGTGCCTGTTTCATAAAAAACTGCAAATGTTTCATCACACAACTTCTACTCATGAGAAGCAGGAGCAAATGTTTGAACAGTGATGATAAAATTCATTGAGATAAATGAGATGACACACCATATGGATTACGTTAAACACATTTCCTGTAAAGGCCTCATGTGAAATGCAACCTCAGCAGCTAACACTAAAATGTATATTTGGAGGTGCAGGTTGTATACACCATTTTCTAAAACTCAAAAATATAATACCAGAGAGAAAAGGTTCATTTCATTAGGAGATTTGGATAAAATACCCACCAATATAGATTAAGGCAGTTCCTGAAGAAACTGTGATGGGACAGGGAGGGCTTGTTTATTGATATGTGATAAAATATAAACTTAATCTTTCAAAGTTTATATAAATACAACAAAAATGACAGAAGCATAGTTATAGGAGGAAATTGAGGTTGCCATGGTAAGCTTACAGTCCATGTCCACTCTATATCTTACACTGGTTGTACTGCAGACTCCATTTTTTAATGGCATAGATTCAATCAGAATGTGAATCAGACAACAACTCACAATTCATTTAGTTCACAATTTTTGGGGTGACGATTTGATTCTGTATCAATTTTTGATTCAAACTATTCTAAATTCACAATCAATACTCTTTTAGTAAGAAAAGGGTGTGAACTTCAGGTTTAACTATTCCTCTATAAAAAAACTGAACAATTGTTTAAGTAGTTGAAAGAAAACTGGTTTTCAAAATTAACTGAATGATTAAAAGATTAAAAACACCCAGAGGCAATCTTTTGAAAAAGATTTTTCAATTTCTTCTTATATATTATTCTTCTATATTATATATATTATATATTATTCTAATATATATATTTAGAAATATATTTAATTACCTTCATTATACTTCATTATTATTATGCAAGGAATTGTTTGTTCCACCACAGGGTCCTCTGTTGGACTAAGATCTGATGACGGTGGAGGCCACTGGAGCTCAGAGAACTCATTCTCATGAGTTGAGCTAAATGACATGGTGCATTATCCTCATGTGTTTAAACCATTCTGAGAGAGTACGAAGGAGCCCAAACTGTGCCAAGAAAATATTCCCCCCATGGCACCACCACCAGCCTGGACTATTAAGACAAGCATGGACTGATCATGTTATTTCCACCAAATTCTGAACCCTACCATGTGAATGTGCAGCTGAAATGGAGACTCATGGGACTGGGTAATGCTTTTCCACTCCAGGTTCAATTTTGGTGAGTCTAGCTGTAGCTTAGTTTCTTGTTCTTAGCCAACAAGAGTGACACCCAGAGTGGTCTTCTGCTGTAGCCCATCTGTGTTGTCCCCTTTCGTCCTCATTCTGATGCTCCGGTTCAAGCTGACCATGTCTACATGTCTATTGAGCTGCTGTTATGTGATTGGCTGATAAAGTTATTTGTGTTCACAAGGAATTGAACAATAAATAGGCAATAAATAGGAATGTATGTCAAACACTTTACTCAACTATTTTAGTCTGAATCAAACTATTTATATATACAAACACCACATAACTTATTATACAATAGTTTTGGTACTATGAGCAACACAAGGCTTTTTACACATATTACTGTTATAAATTATTTTAAAAAGAAACGTTTTGGTTTCTAATGAAAATCTTGCTTTCATTTTGTACTGAAGTCTATGAAGTCCATGGGGATGATGAGCATGCAAGTCGGAGCTCTTAGAGAATCTCATTGTGCGAGAGAAGACAGGCTGTCCTACATTCTGATGAAAAATCATGTCCGTAGAGTGAAGGCTGTGTGCACTATTCCCTGCATTAATTGCCTTGAGTTGAGAAATACAGTAACCGCTAAGATGGCTGAAAAATAGATATGACATGACCACTCATCATTGTGGCCGTACTTGTGCCAAAACCGAAAGGTTTTAATCTGGCTTATGCAGACACCAAATTTCAGGAAACACACTTAACTCTGTAATGCAAATGTATCATCTTCAGTGCGTTTAGTTTCTGAAACCTTTTGCATCATTGTATGGTCAAAACCTATTTTACACAGTTATACAGTTGTAATACAGTTATGAACTACAATAATTTTGACAAATCACTTAATTTTGAAATATCTGTTCATTATTTTTTTCCCATTTTTTAAAGGACCAAATAAAAACTTAAGACTGGAAAAATTACTTCCTATTTTTTCTTTGGTTTTGACCTTTTCATGCATAAATTATTAAGAAACAGTGCTATGTTTTTTGCATACAGTAATTTACTTCCATAGACATAAGCAGTGATGCTTTCATATTTCTTAATCATATTTGACTTTTATTTATATAATGTATTTTGAAATATTTTATTCAAAATGATGAATTACATATGCTTTTCATATTTCTATCATATGGATATTCTATAAAAATATATCTGTAACGTTTTGCTTTTCCTGTTTATCACAAAAAAAGTTTGGTTATTACAATGAATGTATGTACATGTAAAAATACTTATTCTACACTAAGTGACAAAGTATTGCATGACTCACTGATGTCCCTTGAGGCAGCAAAATTATAAATTTCCATCCTCATCCATAAATATACTGGAAAACAGTTGTCAAATAGGAGTGGACACCTATTTGACACTATGCATAAAAGGGTTTACCCTTACTCTTACTGTTTGTGATTTAATCTGCTAAATGTAATTTTTAACATGATTGTTTTGTTATTAGGTGACGAAGATGCTAGCGGTGGTGGTGATCCTCTTCGCCCTACTTTGGATGCCCTATCGGACCTTAGTAGTGGTCAACTCTTTCCTGGACAAAGCCTACCTGGACACCTGGTTCCTGCTCTTCTGTCGTCTCTGCATCTATCTAAACAGTGCGATCAACCCAGTCATCTACAACGCCATGTCCCAGAAATTCCGCACCGCTTTTAAGAAGCTGTGTCGGTGTGGTCCTCAGCGCACAGAGAAACCTGTAACCTACAGCGTGGCTCTTACCTACAGTGTCATCAAGGAGATGTCAAACGGCGAGAGTCCGGACCATTTCACAACAGAAGTGGACAAGCTGCACTCACCAGCTGATCAATACTTACCTGCCAGCATCCTGCCAAGTGCAAAAAATAGGCTGTATGAGCAGCCGTCCCTGTCTGGCAGAGATCTTACAGCCTGACTTGACACAAGCTTTGCACCTTAAGTGGATGTTAGAAATTCTGACAGCTTCGGTGTGAATTCAGTCCTCTTTGACTAAAGGTGTGCAGAGATGCCCGGTTGCATTTTTCCAACATATTTCCTCTTGTGAATATTTAATTTACAAGAGCGTTTGTCAGAAGCCCATAAGAAAATGTGCTGCCTTGTACTGTAGGCTGAAAATATTTTGCACAAAAAAAGGTGTGATCACAAATCACCAAAAATAGTTTACTGAGCTGATTCACATTTAGAAAATCTCTACTTGTATGTAATGCAGGAAAAACAGAAATCATTAGTAATGAATACAGGAAGTAATGCTCCTAATCCCTTAATTATTAAAATGCAGAGTCGCCTTTTATGTCAGTTTTGCCTTCACTGGATAAACTGCATGAAAGCACTTTGCCAACCTTTATTCTACAGTTTGCATGATTTGGTTTGAAGCTTACTGTTTCCTCCCCTTATCTTCTTCTTCATGCTAAACAGAGACAGCGACATGAATTTCACTAAATAATATGTCACAGTCTCCACACAGAAGATATTTTTGGACTGAGAACCTGTTTATATCACATTCGAATTCCCTGATAAGCTGCACGGTCTGAAATTTAACTACATGTTCACTCTCAGTGCTCCATTTCAACCGCTGTTGGCATATGTTTACAGCAGAAAGCTCTCAACTGTCACTCTGCACTACCTACTCAACAGCAAACAGACCAAATTTGCAGCTGCTGCTTGTGAAAACAGTGACGCATTTTCCAGGGACAAGGTCAGATATCTGCCCCTGGAAATGCCATTTGGTCCATGAATTATTGGATCTAAATTTGCAAGATGAGCTCCACTGCTATATTTACTCATTGATCCGGCACAATAAAACCACAGAGAGGTGAAGTGAGTGAATTTTACTAGTTTTATTTGTAAAATGCTATGTTTTGCATCCATTTTTCAAACTTGCTACATACCTTCTTATACATCTTTGCAGACCAGCCAACTGACTAACCTCATTTAGGATTGTTGCTCTTTGGTTCTACAGTCAATGTTCGGTACAATTAACTTGGCAGTAAAATGTTTACTTCAGTGCCAGATTGGGTGATGATTTGGGCTTCTGAAAGTACAGAAAGTCTGCAGGTTAGCTTTCACTCTTCATTATCCAATACTACATCCATGCCTTATACCAGGTCTGACCATAACATTACACAATTTTCTGCACATGTGATCACAAAATGGGGGAAACCACTGCTGCTACTATAATTTCTTTCTTTTTCTTTTCTACGAGCAACACAATCACACAGCTGGTGAGTCTGTCGGGCTAAGTTAGTGAAACGTCTGAGCTCTCAGCTGCCTATTTAACAAAGCACAAGAGTGCTGCACATTGAATTCTTCTTAAACTAAATTTGGGGGAAAAATATGCTTGCTTATGTGAATCTTTCAGTGTCACATAGGCTTTGCAGTTGCATGTGCTCACATCATACTTGTTATGAGTAAATACCTCAAACCTTAAGGCTAGATGAAGTTAATTGTCTTTTTTCTGTGAATAGTATTGGACTACTTTGTACTTGTCCCCTTCAGTGGTCATACACAGCTTTGTTTTTATGTTGGGATTAGAAAGTTATCAAAAACATATCAAGATTATATCTAAACTTTTCATTTAGAATCCCAGACATGGAAAATTTCTATCATGATTACAGTTAATGCACCCTATACTGCTCATTTTACCTGCTCTATTGTACCAGGGCTTTTACAGATGTTGCCAGATAATTCCCTCTTTGTTGATGTGCAGCCCCACCCGAAGCCATGAAATTCAAATTAATCCGAATGCACAACACCGTGACATTTTAATTTTGCTACAAGTGGAAAAGCACAGATGTGGGATTACATGACCATTGAAAATTGAGCAGATATCAGGTTCTCGATTAAACCTGCTGTGCCAGTTTAGATTTACCTGAACGCTAATGATTTCTGCAGGGAGTAGTTAGATTAGTCGTTATGTGATAGACGTTATGTGGTCACTGTGAAGACGATCACTGTGTGTGCAAAGGGGAGAACATTTGAAGGTAAGTGCATCATAATCAGGAAGATAGTGTCCATGTTTCTGAAGTGCAAACAGGCTGATCTTCAGAGTTGTTGGATTTTGTTGTGGCTGTAATTTACAGATATTGGCTGAGCCAGCTGAATGCACCACTATTCTGTGATGTATCTGCTCAGCAAAACGCCACACGTAATGATGGAATGTGTAAGTAGATTGCAACAAAGTGCCATATTTGACTTGGTGCAGTCCGTACTGTGTACATAGCTCACCCTGCTATTAAAAGAAGAGTTTTATGGTGTCTATTTAAACTACATTTAATTGTATCATTAAAGGGCCCTGAAGGGAATGAATACAGTTGATGAAAGCAACCTTTTTTTCTGTCTCTATTGTAAAGCTGCTTGGAATTGATTGTGCAGTGCAATGTGAAATTCATGCAGTATTGTGTTCTTAAATGTGAGCCAGCAAATATTTTAGTGTAATAGTCTGCCTTGATGATTTGTTTCTTATTGCCATACAGTAGTTTCAGTGAGTGAAAAAACTCTCTGAAGTAGAACAGGTGACAAAACAAGAATAAAAACTTTCATTGTTGCTTAGAGTACCTTACATTTGTACCTTTATTCATATCTCCCTTTTGTTGAAACGTGTTTCACTTTTAGGACACTTTTTGTGACTGAAATGTTTTTGTTCTGCATTGTTTGCAGTTTGCTGCATGAACACAAGCTTTTGTGATGTGAACACAAGAACCAGTACCCATTGTATGAACATGTGAGACAACGTTATTTACACGTTTTTGTCTCTGGGTTGTTTCTTCCCCCCCTGCTATTGCTGCTTCATGAATTGTTTTGTATTTTGTATTGTTCTTTGTCTATAATAAACAAGAGTTACTGTACGCTGTGGATGGTGCATTGAGCGCTTTCAATCCAAACTCTTTACACCTCCAGCACTTCTGACTCATTATCAGCAGTCATTGCAGAAACTGCCTTATCTGACACTCTGCCATGAATCAAGCACAGAGCTACTCTGAGCTATGACCACATTAAGGTCATCAATCACAAGGGCTGATGGCTTCGTTTTAGAATCGCTCAGCATGTGGAGGCCCGCCTCAACACGAATTCATCTCTCTGAGGCTAATAGAGCTCCACTGTTCTCTAAACACAAATAATGATGACACTTATGCGCAATCTATTATCAACTGCAGTGATTAATGTCATTGTATAAATCTGCTGATCAGATATATCTGTTCATTAGGTGATGCAGCTAACATCAGAGCTTGCTGTATTTCACAATAATAGCTGGTACAGTGTTAATGTGCTGATAGAGGTAAGCTCTTGAAACACAGAGGCAGTAATTGCCACCCGATCTGAAGAGCAGCTGTACATTTAAATCCCACCTGCTATGCACAAATAAATGTAAATGTGGTGCAATGCTTAGTGCAAGGAAAATATATATAAAAGAGCCATTGCATTGGAAAAGGTTCAGTAACATTTAGTTTAAAAGCTTTCTAAAAACAGTCTGCTGTATTAAACTGTATTCTTTACGCACCTTTATTTGGAATATTTCTTGTAAATATCAGCTTGAATATGTATTACTTATACTATATTGCCTGTATTACTCATATTTCAGGACTTATTAATCAAAAGATCAGTCAGCAGGCTGAATTTCAAGCATATGTCCTTCTCCAAACTCATAGGGAAGCATATCCGATTCATCCTTCTTAAGTGTATTTCTCCTGGAGCAAACACAAATATAAATTATAGTCTCCGCTCTTCTAGACTCTGAAAGAGAAAAAAAATGAAGATATAACCTCAAACTTGTGTAAATGATTAGTTTATTTAAAAAAATCAACATTTACTCTAAAGCAGGAGAAAAAGGGACGTCTGATCAGTGACAAGGCGTGTAATAATCTTTTAAAACCTAAAACCTTAAAATGAAAGAAACTCAGTGAAAACCTTTTGTTTCAATTATGTTTTCCCTGGAAATTCTGTACAACATGGAAAGTACCACAGAAGTGTTTTCATCAGGTGCATGATTGTTTCCCCAAGTGGGGATGTCCACCTCACAGATGCTTCCAGTGGCGCAAGAGGATTGACATCCCATGCCACAACCATTCACTGTACTCCTGAGGCAGCAGGGGGTAATGGCGGGAAAATGCCACCCCACTTAAACTGATTGCATGTTTGGTCACTCTAAATTCTCCCTAGGAGAGAGTGGGAGCATGAGTGGGTGTTTAGTGTGTGTTGGTCTAGCAACAGACTGGTGACCTGTCCACACGGTTGCTTCTTAATTGCTGGGATAGGCTCCAGATTCTCTATAACCCTGAATTGGACTTTAAAGCATAGAACATGGATGGATGGATGTGAGGACAATCACCTTATCTTTAACACAGATAAAACAAGAGATTATTGTAAATTTCAGGAGGAAATGGAGTAAGCAAAGTGCTATTTCCATCTAGAGAGAAAAGGTGGAGGCGGTGGAGAAATACAAGTACCTTTGGAGTTAAAAACATGTGAAATGCCGGCGTTCACCTGCACCCGTTTCAACAGAACATTACTGGGTAAGACCATTTATGATAGAGTGGGAGGGCTATACACTCAATGGCCACTTTATTAGTTGCACCTGTTCATCTGCTCGTTAACACAAATATATAATCAGCCAATCACCTGGCAGAACCTCAGTCAATTTGGTCATGTAGATGTGTCAGAAGATGACTTTCTGAAGTTCAACTTGGGCATCAGAACAAGAAAGAAAGGGGATTTAAGTGACTTTGAATGTGGCATGCGCTTGTTGGTCTGAGTATTTCATAAACTGCTGATCCACTGGGATTTTCACATACAGTCATCTCTGACCATCTCTCTCTTTTTTTTCAGACCTCACAACTCCAAAGACACAACAATGTAGAAATTCAGACGGGTTTTACCTTCTAAAAATGGTCTGGGGTCACACCTGCAGAAATATCTGATGTGAAACCCTGTGTAGAAAGTCTGATCAAACAGACGCTGGAGCTACAGATTTCCCTTTTGATTGTTTGCTCTTTCATGACTGGTTCCTATACCTTCTAAGGCAAATAACATTTCAGCCTCAGGCCATGCCAGCAAGGTTAAAGTTGCCCCTAAGGAATTACCTCATCTTTTTTAAGTACAAGAACATTGCCAGATCAATAAAAAAAGAGTCTAATTTATTTGAATTATTTTGAAATATTAGCATCTTTGCAAAGAGTTTAGGTTTGGCCAATGAGACAGGGCATCCTTTTGATCCAAATATTTCTTCCTTTGCTACAGTATATAAAAAGGATAAATGTCTCTCAGAGGGACATTTTAAAAATATCCCATAATTCCACAAGGACGCAAGCCTAAAACTGGTGATATAAAGCAGCAGGACTTTTGTACCATCTAATGCAAACAGGGTCAGCACCAACTATGGAGCAGCTTAAATTTGCCTGGGACCAGTTTTTCTCAGAAATACATTAAAATGTTCTTTCGCTCTCCAGCCTGTATGCAAAACTCTTCACATGTCTGCACTCGAGATGCGTGTCAATCCCATCTGTAATGCTGCAACTATCCTTTGTTGAATCATTTCTTTCACCTCACACACTTAGATAAAGGGAAATAAGCTGTGAAAGATCTCCATGCTGTTGTTGAATTATGGTTTTTCCGATATCAACAGACATTAATTGGTTTTTATAAATATTTAGCCTGAAGCCCTCATGCCATGACCTTTAAGTCAAAGATCTATCTGACACTGCAGCCTCATAGAGGAAAGATTAAGTTATTAAGGAAACAGCTGAGCAAGCAGTGGATGAAAGTACAATATGCAAATAGGCTGCTGGAAAACTTACTCTGACAGTAGTCTGCTAAAAAGGATGAAGTTGCAGTAGGACACCAGTTTGTTCTTTTTTTGTGTTAAATTTCCCACTAGATTTGGACACATCTGCGCTTGTTATTCCGTGAAACAGACAGATACTATTAAACATTCACCAGCTTAAGAGAGAGCCTCGTTTACCGCAGCAAAGATGTTCACACAGCTGGAAATGAGATGCTGATCAGGACTGAAGCAGCCAGTAGGCTGTTAGGCTTTAAGTTCTGTTTGTTTTTATGTTCATTGAAGTTTGAACTCAGCAGAATTCAAACAGATTAACATAGACAATAATGAAGTCAGGCCCTCATTCCTTTCACTTACATACACAGATGTTATTCGTAAATTTTCCATTTCAATAGACAGTCATGAGATTCACCTTTCACTCTGAAAATCTTTTACAGTTTCTGAAGCACATAGAGGAACATGGCTGGCAAACCTTCATCCTAAAATGTGTTTTTTAAATCCAAAATAAGCATAAGAGAGTGGAAATAGATACAACCTTCCAACATTTGATGGATGGGGACAGAGGTCTCCCGGGGCCGGGGGTGTTGGGGGGGGTCACGCGCTCATCACGCGGTCATGCGGATATCACGTGATCATCAGGCGGTCACGCGGACATCACGCGGACATCACGCCATCATCACGCGGTCATGCGGTCATCAGGCGGTCATCCGGCTGCATAAATTAATGTTTAAAAAAAAAAAAGACCATACAATGCCATAGACCACGCCTTTGCTCAGAAATCCGTTATAAAGCGAGACTGTCTTTACCACGGACCAAACCCGAGCCTTAAAACCATTCCTAAACTATTTTGGAAACTACTAAGAAATAACGCTCTTTAAAAAAAACAAGAAAAATACAACATGATGGGAGAGTTATACAGACGGCGTATTGCTACCACATTCCTGGGTCGGTTGGTTTCAGAAGATCTAGCGACTGTACCTGAATCGATTCTGGAGTCTGAGGAGGTC
>JAVQJG010025011.1:0-30065 GCA_036024015.1 Craterocephalus amniculus
GCTCCCGATATCTCCGGCTACATGATGAACATCAAGAAAGTGTTCCAGAGTGTTAATCAGCATGACGGTGAGTACAAAATGAAGGCACATCATTCTGAGGGCGGAGTATTCCTTTAAGAGATTATTTATGTTAAGTACGAATTTTTGTTCCTTTTTTTTGTGTTTGAGATTTGAATAAGTTTTTTTGTTGCATGCGGGATGTCTTTTAATTCCAAATGTAAGTTTTTAAGGATAAAATCTTAGAGGTATTTAGTTTCATGTATTTAAAAGGGTTTATTGACATATCACGGTAAGTTGTCTGGTATTTGTATTGAAGATTAAGAGATAAGCTTTGTGCCAGAAAGAAGACATAGCAAAACCAAAATATCCTTTTCATGCCGAATTTGGGCTAACCCTTTAACGCCTGACCCCAACATTTTTAATTCAATCTAACATCTTTTTTACCCTTTCAAGAGAATATACATAAAAAAAGAGCAAGCAAGACAGTATGTAGAAATATTGTAGTGCAAAAAGTATCCACCAGAGGACTGTGGTGTCTGTTTGTACACAAGGTTTTTACCATAGAGTGATTGAGTAGGTCTCAGAAAGTGCTTTATATATGATTTATTGGGCGTTAAAGGGTTAAATACTCAGGATATACGGTTATATGTTTACTCTGAGTTTTCTTTTTTCATGAGTAAAAGTTTAACATGTGGATGGTTCATTTGTACCGAAACATACAGCATTCAGACAGAAAAAAGATGCTGTGGTATTCCCAAGATCCCAGATTTGATTATATAAATGATTGCTGATTTCGCCACTTTTCTGCTCATATATTAAAATAATGAGTGAGAGAAAATGTGTATTTATGATGTACACCTCAATGTCCTAACAAAATGCCAATGAATTACATTAATTCTGCAATAATTTAAAAAACAAAGCATTTTTCTGTTTAAATCTGGCTTTTGTTGTTGCTTCTCTTTTGTTTGTTTTGAATGCAACATGTTTCCATACATATGCCCTTTTATGTGCAATTTTATTTGTATGTGGATTTCTAAAGGAAATCTAAGAGAAATTATGGAAATTATAATTGACTAGCTCCACTTAATAGTGGTAAAACCTCTTTCTGAATGATATCTTGTCGGCTGGAAAGTGATATTCACATGTGTTTCTGTTAGTTTCTGTCATGTTTACATTAGCTTCTGTATTTTGCCTTTTTTTTCAGAAACAGGAGCATAACTCATGAGCTGAGATGTTATGGCTCAGATAGTTGTGCTGCAGTGCCTTACTTGTATTTTACGGTTTATATTTTCTCTAAAGAAACTGATTTTCTGCTGAAATGTAAAAAGAATTCACTGACCTATTTTTGTAAGTGTCTCACACTCTATCTTCCTTTCCTGCTCTGGGGTATTTATTTTTAACACTCTTTTGGTCAGATGTGTCTTGGTACAAATGCAAATAAATTCTTCTCCACTGTGGAATTGGTTGTTGCTTATCATGTGACTAAACTTTCCATGTGATGTTTAAATTGTTGGTAAAAAACACAAACCAGATGGGTTTGTTTTTCCCAGAAACCATGTTCTTTTCTCAAATTTGATGCCAGCAGCATGTTTAAAATGTTTAGAAAACCAAAGATTCAAAGACATTGAATTAATTATAACAAATAGACAAAGGGGAAACAAAAAGAAATCAATTTGAAGGCCTTAAATCAGGACAAGCCTAAGGTCATTGTAAGGGACCGAGCTGGTCAACAATGAGGTACACAGATGTATTTAATAAAGAATGGGTTTTTATTTACCCTCCAAAAAGAATACAACAATTATTAGGGCCCTTAAAAGAGGTTAGATGAACAAACTCAAATTCATAAAGGTAACTGAAAAGAAACCAAAGGGAAACTTAAAGGGATACTTCACCCTCAGATTGATGTGCCTTTATTTTCTACTCACCCTTATGGTGCGTTCAGACCAAAAGCAGCGAGAGCGTCGGGAGCGTCAGGTTTACATGTAAAGTCCATGTAAATGCGCGTCAAGGCGCGGCGAGCAGTTGAGCAGCGCGTTTTGAGCGTCGGGAGCAGCGCGTTTTGGGCGTTTGAGCGTCGGCTGCTCTCGCTGCCCTCGCCGCGCGTCAAGAGCAGCGATAGCAGCCGCTGCTCGAGTTGGAAAATCTGAACTTTTGCTGCTTGAGGCGGAGCGTCAACCAATCAGCGCAGTTTGGCTTTAGCAGATATGCTACGAAGTACCGTCGGGAAGCTGTTTTCATTACTCAACAAAAGACAGACATGGAGGACAGACTAATCATGCCCGTTTGTGCCCAGCCTGTCATTTATGAACATGACAGGAGCAAAAAGGACCGTGTGGAGCAAATAAATCAAGCCGAGCATTACATCCGACATTGTAGAGAGAGAGAAAAAAAGGAAAACATCCGGGTCCTGCTGAGGAGCATCGAGAGCGTTTGGAGCGTCAAGACCGGTTTGATTTAAAATGTCAAGCGTCTGATTTACGAGCATCCAGCGTCCAACTTTGAGCAGCAAGAGCGCCTCGCTGCTTTTGGTCTGAACGCTCCATCAGAGTGGTATAGAGCATTAACTTTTAAAGCACATACTTTGGCTGCAGGGGAGCTATGATGTTCATGAATTATACCTGATCAATATATAGGCTTTAGTGATAACGTGGCTCCTAATTACGCCCCCATTTGACCAAATGCTCACCTTTTCTCCCACCTTTTCATTTTCCCCTCTTTGCACGCTCTGCTCCCATCCCACTCTTCTCCTCTTAGGTATTTCGGCTTACACACAGTGCAGCTATACAAGTCCAACACAAATCAATGGGTTCACACACAAACACACAGACAAGGTACAAACTTCAAGACCTCTAACCTGAACACCTCTACCCCTCCAGGTTGATCAATAGTAAGAAGAAAAGCGTTAACATCCAATCACACTCTTTCCATCTCTCTCATTCTACACTAATCATTTTCTCAATGTTTCCTCCAACACCTTTTCTCCCTTTCTTCTGTGGCAGAGTGGAAAGTTTATTTTTCAGAGCTGCTTTAGAAATCCCACAAGCCTGCATGCCCCTATCTCACCTCTAGGCCACAGCCAGACACCCAGTTAGAGGCTATTACAATTGTTTGCTCTCCCTTCCATTCCAACAAGATGCAGACAGAACCTGAACATTAGCTAATCCATACTTATTGCATCTGGCTTCCTCTTACAGCCTTGTAATTCTTATAGAGAGACATATTAGCGCGACAAATTAGGCTGGCACAGGTCTATGAGGTGAGATGCTACACTGACACTAAATCGACTTAGCGGGAGCCTCGTGGGGTGTTGTAGGGCACTGCTGCTAGCTGACAACCAGGGTCCGGTCTGCTTGTATTGAGTTTCAGTGATATCTGTTTAGCTTGTAGTGCTACACGGGGCAGAAGGGGGGGCGTTTACTGACAGGAACCCTGCAGACCGCAAGGCTAAAGGGATCGATAGCATTGCACTGCATTGCTCTACCAGACCGGGGCAGACCCAAACACAGGAAGATTGCATTACACATAGATTTAAATGCGAAGAAGCCGACAGCACAAACGCATTCAATTTGCACTCAAGTTACGATAAGTATGACATTTTCTGATGCATTATCATGCCTCGCTTCTATACTGTTTATTTGTGCAAACACAAGCTTGCCACTTGTCCCAACATCTGATAGACCCACAAGTTTTTTGTTTTTTTTTGTTTTTTTTTTGTTTTGTTTTTATGTCTTTTGATTCTGAACCTGAGTCACCAGGTGGCCTTGCATCCCCCCTCTGAACAAACAGAGCAGCGATTTGCTTCACTTCCCTCATGTCACCGGGGCCAAGCCCAGACATTGTGTGGCTCGCTGGCCTGCTGACACCACCACCCTGCCTGCCAGGGATTTGCTACTGGGTCACAGAGTTGACATTTATTAAAGGAAGTTGCATGGAGAGTCGGAGGGAGTTGACAGTCCTCTCGTCACGTTGCAGTCAAGAATTCAGGCACCCGTGCAGTACACACCCATCTCTGCTTCCAACAATAAAAGAAACAATGAAGCTGTTAAGCACTATATGACCCCCCACCACCCCCCAGGGCCCACTACAATAAGAATGACAGCTCTAATTTCCCTGACTTGTGCCACTGGATTTCAAACTTGTGTCACCAATGCAAAAAGGTACCTCCCTTCACTAATGGGGTTTTAAGAGCGACGAGGGGCCAAAGAAATCTGAATGATACAAATTCGCAAACAAAGATGAAATCAGAAGATGTGGCTACCTTTAAAGATGATGAATGAATATTTGTGGTCTGCAGGAGAAAAAGGCTGAGTTTAGTGGACCATGAGGAACAATGAAAATCTAAAAAGGAGAAGCTGAGTGAAATGGATTGAGTGTGTTAAGGACCAGATGTGCCTTGGATGAGTCAAACATCTGCTGGCTCTGCAAGACTTCTATAGTCTTGAATGACCCCCATCCTACTACCTTTCTCACCATGTATCCTGGCAAACCTTCCAGTCTTCGCTCTCGTCTACTCAAAGGTTTTTTTTTTCTTCCTTCTCTTTTCTTTTTTTCTTTCATCATCCAACAACTGAGAAGTTTTCATTTGGTTCGTTTATAGTGGGTATACTCACAAAATGTGTAGGAATTCAAAACAGTACATTGAAATTTTACACCTCATATTCTATTATTTTTTCTGTCGCTGTTGTTTACTGTGGTTTAATGGTCTAAAGCCTCACTCGATGTGCAAGTTACTGCACAAAAAGAGCACCAGATGGTAAAGGTGTTTATTTCTGCAGTAAGTAATCACCATTCTGGAACTTATGACAGTAGACAGACCCGGGGACCTGGAACCATGCCCCGAGAGACCTGGGCAGGACTTCTGCACATATGCATGCATGCTAAAGAACCTCCTTTTGGGCCATTGGCGTATAGATTTCCTGGGCCACAGGGTTAGATGTGTACTGGCACAAAGTGTAAACTGCATCGCAGCCATGCTGGCACCATCCACATCCAAAATGAATGAGCCATCTTACATGTCAGGCTTCAGTTCCAGAGAAGGAAAACACAGCGACTGCGTTGTTCGCAAGATGGGACTCTTTCGCCAAATCAAATCACTATTTCACTCTGATGAAAGGGAAAAATACTCCCAACTTAGCATTTAGCCCAGTGTTTTGTAATGGTTCGGGCAATGCAAAAGTGTTGCACATTAATGTTTTCTTTGCTTTCTGAATTTAACTTTTGAATGAAAATACATTATTTAACTTTGATAATGAAGTAGCAATAAAAAAGGCTCAAATCTAAACTACTAAAATCTGAATGATTTAAAAATTAAATGGTTGTTGATTGTTTTGTTTTGGAAAATAACCTCAACACTGTAATCATTGACAAGTTGGGTTTACTAGAAATTTGTTTGTAAACCCATTCCCCTTCACCAAATTAGCATTTCTTTTTCAAATGCTGAAATTAATTAGGTTAAATTGTATCAACTTTGACGACCATTGGTTTTTACATTGTTTTTGTCTTTATACCTCATTGTTGTTTGAACTAATTCTCTTAAATTAGAATTTCTCAAATAGTTTCCATTACAGTTTTTTGGAAAAAAAGGTCACATATGAAAAGTGTTCTCAGATACACTTTTGATATTTATTTCTATAAAGTCACATCTTAAAAATCACTTCATGAGAGTATAAAAGCTTTTTAGTGATATTTGAGAGGTTTTAAAAAGATTTAAGTTTTTTCATTACCAGTCTTTTTTATTGCAATATTCAGGTGTTGCCCAACTCTGGGGGTAATGGAATTGCAGCTGATTCTGTTTAATTGAAAGTCAAATTAAAAAACTCAATTTTTAACACAAATTAAATATTCAACTAATGCAAAACTAAGACGGACATTGAACTTGCTAATACACTTTTAATGACAATAATATAAAATGACATCCTGCTATATCTTTTGCATAGCCTGACTTTGCACAACTGAGAAAGTAGGAATTGTCAGCATTCAATGTAATATTTACCCCTGATATTGTCAATAAATTGGAGGTTGTGTGGAGGGTGAATTTCCTGTACTGTCCTTTTCACCCATGGTAGCAACTAAAACATTCAGACAGAACTGAACTTTCCAACATTATCTAAATGTAAACATAACACAGGAGTTAAAGCACAAAACTCAAATGTATAGCACAGCAATCACAAAAGGTTTAATTCCTGCTGAATATGCATCTCTCATGAGCCTTTTGAAAATAGCCCCAGGACCCATGACAGAAACGTAACATGATCAGTTATCTTTACTAAGCATTATTATTAATCTGCACAATGCTGAAAAATATTAGAAACAGATTATTTAGTTTATTAATGAGACACTGTTTATAAAAACATAAAATTATAATCAGTCACCACTAACAGGTTTATATACAAACAACATCTGGGTTTAAAGAGTAGTTTGACACGACCTATTTTTTATCCTTATTTAGAAGTTTCTGGAGTAGACTATACAATTGTGATATTGAACAACTACAAATGCTATCACAAATGCTGAAACTAAACATTTCAAGTTGTAATCAACAAAGGTCACCATTAGACTTTAATTAACAACATTAGTTAAACGTGTGTTAAATTAAAGTTTTTTAGTAAATACCGCATAGTTGTTTGTATAATTGTAAACATATCACAGGAAGTAAAACACATAGCTCAGTTTTATGGGATAGTGATCACAAAAGGTGAAATTTCTGCTGAATCTGCATCTCTCATGATCTTTTGGTACAGATATGTTGAGTTTTGAAAGTAGCCCTGCCCCTTCTGACAGGAACGTACAATGAAATGTAATGAAAACTGTTAAAAAAAAATGTTTTTGTATTGAGACACTTTTTATACAAAGCATGAAATCATAATCAATTACTACTTAAAAGTTCATATTTAGAAAAAAAGTCTGGGTTTAGAGTGTATTAACACCCCTTGAAAAGTGGATCCTTGTCATTTATTGGACAATTAAAGCTAACAATAAGCAGAGAGAAACATGAGTGACAGCAGGCCAGAGAGCAGGAAAGGCTGCAAGATGTTGAGTTTTCATGACAAGAAGCAGAACCATTTAAATCACCAGGACATAAGGCAGCAAAAAAAAAACAAACAAAAAAAAAACCAACAAAAACAAAAACTATTGCACAGAATTTACTGTTGTATCTTATGTTTTTTTAATCTGTATGATATGCATCATTGTTTACTTAGTACTAAACGATAGCTTTTGTCAAGTCCAAACTGGACTTGCAGTTATCATGACAGGCACAGATTCCATCGGGGTGCCGGGACCCTCTGTTGGCCCTTCGTCTGTGTGTGATTCAGTCAGGCAGTGAAATATTGTTGAGGAAAGGAGTGGGCTGGAAGGAAGGTACGAAAGAGGGAGAGAGAGAGAGAGGGAGAGACTCCAGTTAATGGTCTTGCATCTTCCTGGCAGCATGTCAATAATGGCTCTGATCACATTAAATAAAGAGTCCATTAGCTTATTCTCTTTCCTCCTGCATGCTGCACAGCAAAAGCACAGGAGAAAGCTGAAAAGCTCCTCTAATGCGGTGTGTCTGCATGTTACAGACACCTCTATCTGTTCCCTGCTAGACCAAAACAAAATGACTTGGAAGGTTTACCTACTCTGTAATCCATTATCCCCTCACATTATTTCCTTTTACACTGAGATGTGAAATAGTTGTGTGGAGTATTTTGACAGTGGAGATCAGTTTTCGAAGACAGTATAGAGGTAATTTCAGTAGGAAACTAACACATTTTTTGCATTGGAAATGTGTAACTTTTAACATCCATGAGATGAAAAAGAAACAACTTATCACATACAGATTTATGATCTGGAACCCTGCATACCGCATCTTTTTTTTCTCTGTTACCCATCAAAAATTAGTTTTGTTCACAGTTTTAGCCAAAATACATATTGTGTATCACACAACCAAAAAAGACAGAAATTACTGATACATGGAGACACGACGCAACATGCAATAATGTAGCCAAAGAGCAAATTGTGAGCATATGTTAATGCACCTACTCTGGTACGGCTTGCTGCCAAAATAGTAATCAAGACAAAGGAGATGTGATATAAGTGGGAGAGAAAAGCATTTCTACCACCACACACACCCACACACACCCACACACACACGCACACACTGGACAGACAAACCATTTCTCAGCTGCCTCACTGCTCCCCACCAGCCCTGGAGGGAGCGCAGAGGCCCCCACATCTGTCTCCCAGGCCCACGACAGACCTGGCTGCTGTATCCCGACCCAGGAGATCACACGAATCATCCTCAATTAATGTGAAACATCAGACATTCCCCTCTCTGCTTCTATTACTCCACCTCTCTTCTCAGAGGCATCCCCTCCAGCTCAGTGCTGGGTCTGCTAAGTTTTACACATTGACCACGGTTACGGTTCCTTGGCACAGTTGGGTGATGCAAGCCAACGTTAGAGTGTTATTGTGCTCTTTGTGCTGAGAGACAGGGAATCAATACATCAGCCCAGACCCAAATGTTGCTCACATGTTAGTGCTGCAAGAGGTTCTGAACTCAGAGAGCGGCCCACTTTGCTCTGCTGCGCACTGGGGCCTGAAATAGCTTCCATGTGCTGGGTCCATCTGCACCTCTGCTGGGCTGTGGCCAAAGGATTGTCCTGTCCACTCTTTAAAGATGCCGAGGGACAGCTTTTGAACATAAACGGTGGTGATGGTGGAAGTCAAAAGAGTCCGATGAACCAGAGGTCGGGGGACCTAAAATGATGGATATGCTTTCAGAAACAGATAATGCAAAAAGACAAGTTAGTTGGGGAAGAAATGGAAACTGTTTACAAAAGGCCACCTGGAACCTGGTGTGTGCCAGGTTGTGACTCACCCGTCTGCGCTAAAGTCTTCTGTAATAACCCCCTGTCCAACCCTCAAAAGTCCCCCTCTCCTCCCCCCCCAGCCTCCTTAACTCTTTCAATCCTTACTGTCTACAACTGCACTATACAGTAAATCTTACTCTAGTCGATTAGTGTGCCCTTAGCAACAACTAACACGTAGTCATGAATTTTTAACCAAAGCCACAAGTTAAATCAGGTTGAGGGGTGAAGGCAGGGTATCTTGTGGCCAGTTAGCTGATTAGTCTGTCTCGTACAGCAGAATAAGCCCTGTGGTCTTTTTCACATTTACTTATGCTGGAGCCCAGGAAACACTCTTCTTTGGCAGTGATGAGCATAATGTTGACCAAGGCAACGTCTTTTGCGTGGTACTTAATTAAATGTAAACCAGAAAAAATCAAGAATAAGTTGATGAAGGAAGTACCTATTTATGGTTTCACATAATTTACCTTTTAAAAACGGATGTTATATTGGAATATCATTTGAAATGTCTTTTTTGTGTCTGTCTAAATATTTGTATGAAGATATATTTAAGCTTTGACGTGCATTATACAGATTCAGTAAATGCGAACACTACAAATAAACACGACTGTTACACATAAATTTACAGTTTCTAGATTTTGGAACCTGAAATATCGGAGTGCAACTTTTAAAAATACGTTACTCATAAGTAGAACATAAAGGAGACCTTACTGAGACCAGAGAGTGCAAATTTCAACCTTTATGGTTCTTACAAATGTCCTCCACCCACGTCCCGATGTAGCTACTGATTTTTCTGTGGTCCATCACAAGGGACGAAGTAGAGCTCGTTGTTCACACATGACCTCTGACCTGCCACTGGTGAGCCTATTGGGGAGCGGCCTGTGTCTTGGGAACTCTTGCCCTCTGATGTGATGGCTTCAGGCAGTGGGCTTTACTTGAACCCTTCCCCCACGGTGCCCCCTCGCCACTAGATTCTCTGCATTATTCATACAGGCCCAATATGGAAAGGGGAGGGAGGCAGAATATGGAATAGGAAGCGTCAAGGTTCAAGACCTTCTCAGATCACAACGAACTTCTGCTTAACCCCTCTTGAAGTGGCAAACACAGGAATAGAGCATGTTGTTTTTTCCTCCTTTCTTTTTAAGGAACTGGATCTGAGAGCAGGACTCGAGATCAATGGGGATTCCCTCGAGGCTTAGTGGAGATCACATTCACTCCAAGTTGATTGGTGAATCAATGTGGTTCCCATGGTTCGTTTTGCCATTGTGAGAACTAATCCTTCCTATTGCAAGTGAACCAGTGTAGCCATCGTCCAGCATAGATTGTCAATAAGTCATCTCTGTGAGGGACAGAGACCTCCCTTTTGAGTTGGTGTGTAGAATTACAAGTCAATACTGTGTGTTTTGTGATACATTATTTTTGTTGTGTGCCATTGAATCAGTTCTTATCACTCATCGAAAGGACTCACTGAATATGATGAATGAAAATTAGTCAAACATATCTTAAGCTGCTTTCTCTAATGGCCTTTCCACCAGTCAAGCAAAGCTATGTTCGTGTACAGCCAAATGTGTAACCTGCTAGTTGTATAATTGCCTAATTGGTTTTAATTGACAGTGACAGTGGTAACCTGGCCCATGACATGACCATCATTTACTCATCCGCATAGTTAACAATCTGTGAGGTGGAAACCTCAGTTCATACCCACTGCACAACATTCCAGCCCCACAGTGTTACAAGGCCATGAATTTAGAATAATTGCAGCAGCAAAAAGATTAATAAATACAGTGGTCTCTAGATTAATTCTGGGAGACATGGAGGTAGGCAGATAAAATAAACTAACAGCAGAAGCTGTCGAGCAGATAAAGTGGGGTACCCCATCGTCTCTCTGCTGTAATTATTGGCTAATAGTCATTAACCTGGCAAACAGAGGTTTAGCTGCATTGTTTAAAGGACTCTGGGATGCATAATGACAGACTAATATGTCATAGCACTAGGGGAGATGGGGGAGGGGTGGATTAATGAGATTTTACTAGAGGGAGTGTACAAGAAGAGGTGGGGCACGCCTGGAAAATATAGGGGGGAAGAGGGCCACATTAAGCTAATTGGAAGATGAGTGCCTACTTGTAAAAGTGCTTCTAATGGCATATTTGTTTCTCTCACTGCATCGTAAGGCTAATGCAGGGGAGTGGAGTTGTGAGACTTACGGTAGTAAAGATTATGGGGGCATGTGTTAGTCTGCAAATGTGTATCAACACACTTCAGATGCTCATTTCAATATAATGGCCATTTTTGTCTCTTATCTTATCCTTTGTCTTATCGTTGGCATTGGTTTTATGAAGGGATATTTGCTAAATAGAGTGATAAATTAGGAGCTGCAGTGGCCCTTAAGTGAAAAGCTTGCTGACTAAATAATCATTTTCTCATAAAATATAAAATTGTAATCCCTTTGTCCCCTTGCATTGTCTTTTTGTTAGAAAGATTTGCACCGTTTTTTTTATTTTTTTTTTACTTTTAACACTGCCTTAATTAGTTCAAACACTTTCTGGCTTCCATCTTAAGCACAACTGACCACTGAAGAGGAGGCTTAAGCAACCTCCTTTCAGACAGGATCTAGTGCTTAGCAGTAGTGATTCGCAGCTTGATACTGAATTATCGATACCACGATCCCAGCTTTTTATGTTCTACAATCGATTGTCATTTTGGAATATAGATATTTCAGTAATTTGGGATAAATATGTAGTTAATCACAAACTTGAATACAGTTATGTTATAATCATGCCTAAATCGTACCCAGTTAGTAGGGACTAGGTTTTCTTCTGTCAGCGATAGTTATATGTGAATAAGGTGTTTTAGCAACTCCACAAACCTCCTTAAATATCTGACAGTCAATCATAACACAATATAGAACGAAATAATGATGAGAAACGGGAGAGCAGGGGCAGGTGCTGCAAAGGTGAGAACAAACATCAGAGTCCTTGATGCTGTATGCAGATACCAATTATTCCAAACTATTCCATTAAAAGACAACTCGATTATTTTCCTCTTAATGGGGGCTGTTTTAAAAGAGATTTTGGGAACAGTTTTTGTACAAAATATCTATCGGAGTGTATCAGATCATTATCACTGATAATACCTTTAATTTTCCTTGGTTTCGGATCAGAAAGAAAATCAGCGGCACTACACGTCATCTCATACTGGAAGCAATGCAGAACTGATCTGACATGTAGATGGCCCTTCCTCACACTGGTTGCAGTTTGGCCTGTATAATTGTGTTACGTTTGATTGACTTATGACGAGAGAATTTAAAGCACTGGCAGAAGGTAAAATAAAAATCATTTTTGTTTTATAGTCTCAGTGATGAAGGCAGGTTTGGAAAATAGCATGCTGAAGACATCTTATTGATCTACATGATTTTTCTAAACTTAAGTTCACTGATGGCATGCCTGATGGTTTGAGATTATTCTTTAGCATTTATTAATAAGAGTTCAACTAGAATTACCTCCATTTTATGAGCAGTGTTTATGAAGGTAGTTTTATCTTAATTCAAAGAGAGACAGATAAGAAACTGATATTAAGACATTTTAAACAGGCTGGAATTATACTTGCCTAGTAATTATTTAAAAATGCAAACACACTTGCAATGCACTATTCTTAAGAATCAAACACTTAAAACTACATTCAGATCCTTTGCCGTGTCGTGTCTTAGCTATATAGGCACCTTAGTGCGTTCAAGTGTGCAACACAAATTAGTCCTTTTTTGTTCCCAGAAAATCTGAAAAGACTGATGTACTTCTTAGAACTACAATTTCTTAAGAATTTTTCTGCTGGTGGAACTATTTAAAGATTCACTTTCTAATTTGCTTTCTTTCTTTTTTTTGTTTCAATTAAATCAAATGGAAGTACTAATGCCCAGATGGCCATGCAGTATGAAATAACAGTGTCCAGGCTAGAATTTAAAGTCATACCTCCAGGCTAAAACTCCAGAGCGCACAGAATGAAAGTGTAAAATGTTTTTTAATGTATATTTAACAACAAATACCCCAGTGACTATTGATGTTTCATCTCAGAAGAATCTGTTTCTCCAGTATATCTGAGGGCATGATATGAAGCCATTCACACTTTCATTTTCTCAGCGTTTCTTCCTCCGTGTCTCTCCCGTACTCTTTTTTGCTGTCTCTCTTTAAACATTTATCTTCTGTTTTCTCCTTACAGGCCCTTTGTGCTTTGTGATGTTGGTTTTTACAGCTTTCGACTCACCAGAGTTGCCATTTATCTTTTATAGATGCCAGCAGCGAAGAGCACATAAGAAATGTTACCGTTTCAGTATGACTAATTGTCATAGCTTGTGTTACTCCCTTGATGTCACTTGATCCCGGTGTCCCAGGAGCCTGTGTGTAAGCTGGCGTATTTACACTACCTCTTCCTGCTTCTCTTGTGAATTACCATTTTGTTTACACAAATACCCTGCCACATATAATAGTATTAACAGTGAATGTATGATAATTGCTTTGCAAAGTCATCTGTCATTAGCTCTCATCAGCAGGAAGACATGGGTCCACATAAAAAGACAAAAATACTTTCATTGCCTCAATCTTAGTAGCTACACCACAAAGTCAGTTTTGAGCATTTGCCAAAATTCTTTTCCCAGAATCCCTTGCCATCTCTTGATGTTTGACAATGTGCACATATGCATGGAGTCTGAGTTTTTTAGTTTTCTACTACTCATAGCCCAAAAGATGTTAGCCAAGTACTCTATTTGAAATAATGCCCAAGCCCAGCAGAGAAATTCAGATATCTTAAGAGTGGAAACATGTTTCTCATCATTCCCAAGCTTTAAAAAACACAGGAACAAGAAATGCACCGAGGGTTAATAGAAATGATCTGTTACCTTCATCTATTTTACCTTTTTGCCAAGGATAGCTACTGTCAACTTGAAATGCAGCATCTAATGACAAACAACAGTGCCCTTTAAACTTCATCAACATACTTCTATCCATCATTTATGTATCACCAATATAAAATCATGATGAAAAAGTAAGTAGTAGTTCCCAATAAAAGGAACACAACTTCAAAACCGCTGTTGAGGTATACTGAAATTAATGAATCAAACATGAAATACATATTTCTAAAGTCAGCCTTTCCCCACATGCAAAAACGTCCCTCAAGCTGCTTCAGAGAAAAAGAACAAACAATGCCTGCCAACAAGGTCTTATTATTGGCGTGTATTAATTATTTTATCATTTCTGTTTGCATTTTTTTTCCTCTGGCTCACACATTTATGAGAAGCTTGTTCACTGAAGGGACTTTTGCAAAAGTTAACTTCTTGTTTTCTTATTTTACAATATTATTTTATCCTGTCTTGAAGATGTACAACTTTTAAATGATTGAAGTCACAAAGACCAGCTAATGACCCTACTTTGGTGCTTAAGATAGGTTTGCGTTAGACTCAGTAAAACCTTCGCCCACCTTTATCATTATCTGATTAACATACAGTATACATCTGCATGTTTGATCTATGGGAAAAAAAGGATGAATAATGGATGGTAAAGAGGGACAGTGGAGGGGTAGATTTTAAACAGTGCTCAGTTTGCTATGTGTCACTCCAGGGACCTTTGAATTTCATGGGCAGAAAAACATGCCTTACCCTGCTCCATCTTCTCCTTTGACCACACTGATTATTCAAAATCAATAAAGAATTGTATCTTTCTCTCTTCTCTTCTGGGGCATTCAGGATGCTGCAGGCAAGGTGCTAGACCGCTGGACCATCATGTCTCGGGAAGAGGAGATCATCACCCTGCAGCAGTTCCTGCGCTTTGGTGAAACCAAGTCCATTGTAGAGTTGATGGCCATTCAAGAGAAGGAAGGTCAAGCAGTAACAGTTCCCTCATCCAAGACAGACTCTGGGATTAGGACATTCATTGAAAGTAATAACAGGACCCGCAGCCCAGGGCTCTTGACTCATCTGGAAAATAGTAGCCCATCCAGTATTCACCATTTTGAAAATATCCCCAACAGCTTAGCTTTCCTCTTGCCATTCCAGTATATCAACCCAGTCTCTGCCCCCATGCTTGGCTTGCCTCCCAATGGCCTCCCAATGGAGCAGTCTGCCCTGCGGCTCCGGGAACCCAGCCTGCCAAACCAAGGGGAACAAGTGGAGACCAGTGAATCAGAAGTGTCACTTTCTCCCTTCCGCACAGGTCAGAGCCCAAGTCGTGGCGTACTGGGAGCAATTAACAACAACACCGAACCCAAGACAGAACCCAACAACCGTGCATCCCCCATCTCACCTACCCCATCCACCCAGCAGGCTCAACAGCAGCAGCAGCAGACACAGCTTCAGCAACAGCAGCAGCAAGGCCAACTGCAGTCCCAAAATCAACCTCAGCAACCCAACAGCTTAAGTGATCACCAGGTCCACCACCACTTTATCAAAGATGAACCTACTAAAACCATCACCCATCCTTCCTTCTCCTCCAAGATGCATCGTATGCGCCGCATGGGCGCCACCTCACGTAAAGGACGGGTATGCTGCAACTCTTGTGGGAAAACCTTTTATGACAAAGGCACATTAAAGATACATTATAATGCTGTACACTTGAAGATTAAACATCGTTGCACCATCGAAGGATGCAATATGGTCTTCAGCTCGCTGCGCAGCCGCAACCGCCACAGTGCCAATCCAAATCCGCGGTTGCACATGCCAATGCTGCGCAACAACCGCGATAAGGACCTCATCCGTGCCAATTCAACCACTGGTACTCCAGTCATCTCAAACAGTAAGAGTGGCTTTACACTTACCAGCCCTGGAAGGCCACCACTTGGCTTTACTACACCGCCAGTAGACCCTATGCTTCAGTCCCCCCTGCAAAGTCCACTAGTGTTCCCCTCGCTGAAATCCGTACAGCCTGTCCAGCCAGTGCCCCCATTCTACCGGACACTACTGTCCCCAGCAGATCTAGTCAGCCCTCCAGTGTCACTGCCGACCAGTCCCATCATGCCGACTACTACCAACAGCACCACGCTGATGGACCAACAGCAGCAGATCCTGGCTGCTGCTGTTGTTTCACACAATCACGTTCACATGTCAGAGGCAGGCTCCATTTCCCATCGCCTACCAACCCCTAGTGCCAATCAGGATCTCACCACTGGCATCAGTGATCCCACACCCAAGAAGAAACCCCGTAAATCTAGTATGCCAGTTAAGATTGAGAAGGAAGTGATTGATGTGGCGGATGAATATGAGGACAAAGATGAGGATGATGACGACAACATCCACCATAATCACCACCATCATCAGTCAAGTCTTCTTCACAACAACATCAAAATTAACGGAAATTGTAATAGTAACAACAATGGCGGAAGTGGCCCTGGACACCAAAGCGGCGGTAGTGGGCAGCAGTCTCCCTCCCAGGATGAGATGAGTCCAGGCTTAGCTCTGAGAGGAATGATGAGGCAAAGTGAAGATGAATGCAGGGAAGGTACTGGCAGTGACAGCAGAGGTGCAGCTTCCGAGCTACGCTGTATGGACAGCTTTACCTCTGAGGATCAAGACCACGAAAGAGACTTTGAAAATGAATCCGAAACCTCTGAGTCCAAAATGTTCTACCGAGATGAGCTGATGGATGTGGAGGAACAGCAGAAACACAGCAGAGGTGGAAGGGGTCTCGACAAGGACCAAGACCATGAGGGCAGTGACGAAGCTCATTTAAGAAAAGAAATGGAAGGAAAAGGTCATTCATCCCCCTCCCCCAATCAACACTCTATCAAGATTAAAGAAGAACTCAACGATCCAACTTACGACATGTTCTGCATGAGTCAATACGGCCTCTATAACGGAGGCATGGCAGCAGCCGCTGCGAGCATGGCTGTTCTGCATGAGAGCTTCATCTCTTCAATGGGATATGGTGCCAGCCCACCCAAATTCCCTTCTTCTCAATCACCAGAAGGAGATTCATGTTCAAGTCCTGACCCCAAGATTTGCTATGTGTGTAAGAAGAGCTTCAAGAGCTCCTATAGCATGAAACTGCACTACAAGAATGTGCACCTCAAAGAGATGCATGTGTGCACTGTGGCTGGCTGCAACGCTGCCTTCCCTTCCCGGCGGAGCCGAGACAGGTTAGTGCAACAACTTTGTAATCCAACAGTTTCATTTTAATGTATGTGAGACATTTACAGGTAGGTTTGATTCCGTTTTTATTCACAAATCTATTAGAGGAGTCTACGGATTATAAGTTAAAAGGAGCATGTTCTTTTTATAAAGCCATGTTAAAAGATCATTTTGTTTTACGTCATGTTAATGATCTGAGATTGAACTGCAGTGCTTTTGTAAAGTTTTTCTGGATAGGCTATCACTTAACATCTGTTTGCTAATGGCAAACTAAAAAAGACATTCAGGGACATCTGCTCTGTGTCAAGTCAAAATTCAAAAGAGCAGAGTGCCATGATAAGAAACACATACACACTGAAAAAGCAACATTAGCTCAACTTAACCCTCCATGTGTTGTTTACCTGCCCTCACCACCTCACCTTGTCACAGGGAGATGAAGATGCATTCATTAACATCAACAGCATTTTGTCAAACCGCTGCATTTATTAACGCATTAAGAGGTGAGGCTAACCACACTCACCTAGGCTTGTTAGCACATATCAGTCCCACACACTCACTCTGCAGAATATATATATATGCTGGAGCAGCAATGAGCAGATGGTTGATGCCTTTACTCATGCTGGAAGTAGAACATCAAGAGTGCCCAAGGTTATCAAGGGCTCCTCAAAGGGTTAAAAAAGCAATTGTTTGTGTTCAAATAATCTGTATGCTAATATACTGCACAGACCTGTTCATCAGATATAATAGTTTACATGAAAAGTTTAATTTTTCTGTTTGTTGGTGGGACTTCAAATTTTTTTTAAATCAATAAGTGACACTAAATATGATGGGAAAAAAAATTCTTACAAGATGGAGTTTTATATTTTTTGTCTCACTTGCACACCACCTTGTCTCTTACCTTCTACACTCCTACCGCCTACCACCCAAACTTACTCTTCTTTTTCTACCCCAACCCTTTCATGAGACCAGTTATTTTAGTGTTTTTCCTCCCTGCACTGTTTATTCATTAGCAGTATGTAAATAGAGGTGATGACTCAGACTTCATTATAGTGGTTTGTGAGGGAGGGAAAAAGGGGAATTAGAACAGAAGAAACATTCCCATCCATAAAAGTTAGTCTTCTGCTCATCTAACACAGCCGACAGTAGAAAAGTGACTGAAGTGTCATTGGAGCATGCACTGCCTCACAGTGGCGCACTACCACTAATCAGTGTGTGTGTGTGTGTGTGTGTGTGTGTGTGTGTGTGTGTGTGTGGTGTCTGTGTGTGTTAGCTCTCCTGAAAGCTTTATTGAAAAAAATAAGGCAAGTCTGCTCTGGAACATGTGCATGTGAACAAATACATTTTTATTTTCACGCATGTTCTTTTATGCACACAGAAAGATAGATGGCATATTTTTCTTGAAACACATTGTCATTCTTATCTGTTTTTTTACTTCAAATCAGTTAGAATAAAACTGACCATACATTTTGGAGCAATTTGTTACGTGATTTCTAGTACTAAATAGACAAGTAAATAAAAAAAAATCCAAAAAAACCCCAAAATATTTCTTCACACAGTATTAAGATGTTCTGATTTTTCCTATTTTTGAAATAGGAAAAAGAAATTGAATATACTCAGCACTGTTTTATTTTTTTGTTCTGTTTGGTATTTTTATAGTGGCGCCTCTTATCACAATGGCTCACTAAAAAATTTATTTAGGTCACAATGGTATAAGAGTAAAATGATCAGAATAAAAAAGGGAGAGAATTAAGTGCAGAGAAGTGTGGGTTTTCAGAAATGTGAAATCTATAATCCTTGACAAGTTAAAAAACAAGAAAAAATTAAATCTGGGAGAAACAGAGCTGCAGTAGAGGAGAAGAAAAATTTGAGCACACTGTAGAGACAAAAATGAACACAGAAAAGCATATAAGAGACAGATATAACTTTTTACCATAGTGCCTAAGCTTCTATAATGATAATGCATCTTTGAGCTTAATACAGTATAGCTTTTGGGGAATGAAGCTAATATACACTGTAGCATATGGGACAAATTATTCTGGTGTAGGTTCAAACAGAGAACAAAACGACAGAAGGTGGAGTAGTGCATAGCTAGAGAAATCCCGGGGCTTTGAGACGAGTCAATACTCAAGCTGGGCTCTCATCAAATCTCTCCCAGGATAATCCCCTAATGACATAATGTGTATTTGAGTATAATGAAAGCAATAAAATGAGAATATAATTCAGTTGTTTTCATTACAGTGTTTGCTCTGATAAGATTAAGAAACTGCATGCAAAAATTCACGTGCAGAAAATCATGCTTGATTGTTTATTTCTAGTAAATTCTATGTAAAACTGTAATCCATGGAAATTATTCAATTTATTCATGCAGATTGTGCTACTATTAACCACTAATAAGGAGTTTTTTTGCCGGTTCTTTTTTCAGTTGTTAATTTAAGACAAGAAAAAAAATTCAAAGTAATAATCTTTAAAGATGTTTTTTTTTAAAAGAAGCAAATCTGTGTATTTATTATTGTTTCACAATTGATTAATGTAAGAAAAAGAAACATTGCAGTTCTGCCTGGCTGTTATTATCAAGCTCCAGGAGTCTTCTGCATGTCTTATTTGTCCACTGGTTGAGGGAAAAATCAAAAGCCAATAACATACCACCAGACAACATCAAAAGCTGGAGTATCAACGTAAAAAAGAAAACAAAAGTGGGTTTACTTCATCTACGATGGAAAAATAACCAGGAACTGATGACACTATCAGAGCAGGACTCTTAATAAAATGTAACATCCAGGAACATCTCCAGTGCTCAATTTAAATCTCTGCACTCTTGAAGAAACAGCAGATCTCAAGCACATGCATGTAAAAACATCTGTGCACATTCATACAATAATCACTCGCTCATACGGAAAAAGGATCATTCCCTGTGCCCTGGAGCAAGCATGTAAAGTAAGTGTTTTTTAGTGTAAAGCAGAGCAGTTTAACTGTGTGTTTGTGCGTGTGTGGTTTTGCCGTACAGTGGGGTGTTTTCCCTCAGTCTCCCAGGTGCCTGCTTCACGGCAGTAAATGATTGCGTATTTATTTTGGGAGGGTGAGCAGTTTCGGCACAATTGATGAAGAAGCTACGAAATAGATTGCCGGAGAGGCGCTCATCGGTAGTCATCACTGTTATTAGCCTTGTTTATTACGATTTTTAAACTGGAGACAAAACTTGTCAAACATAACTTATTGTTACCAGCCACATCCTGCTTTTCTTTTTAACTGTCACCTCGACAGTTTGCCCTGCTCTCTCTATCCGTGTCACTGCAGTAAACAGGTCTCCTCTCTCTTTCCTACTCCCATGGTGCAGCCGTGCGAGGCCCGCGGTCCCTGCATGAGCCGCTGCAAATGGAGAGAGTGAAGGTTAATTATGTTGGAGAGTCTCTTTCCTCTCCTCTCCTTCCTCTCTCCGTCTTCCTTCTTTTCCCTCGGTCCCCTTACAGCATGTGGTGCCCGGCTCCTCTGCTGCACAATCAGCTGTGTTTGTGTCTTATAAACAAAGGGCATGCTGCTCATACAGAGAATTCGTTAGCTAAAGCCACTCAACTCCAGTTTAAAATATCTGCTGAATATCAGACAAAAGCCAGAAATCTTTTATCCCTTTTGTCTTGTCACTGTAGGCTTAGTTGTGATTCATTTTAAGGAGGATGAAGGAGGAATTTTTTAGTTGTTGACGTAAAACTTATAGATACCAGTAAGCCCACTATCATCAGCAGAGATATAGTTACGAAACTTCAAGAAATTTTAAATTATAACTTGTTTTGATACATATTTAAAGACATATTTAATTTCTGCTTTTTTTTTGAGGATCCTCAAACCATTTGTAGCTGGAACTGTTTAAGGAGTACAAACAACGCAAAGGAGATAAGACAGTAACAGTGATAAATTTTGAGTAAAATTCTTGACCTCTCCCTCACACAGAAAACCTCATAACACACCCCAGACGATAGGAAAGACAAAGAACCACCGGTGTCAGTTTGATACCGCTCAGCCCTTCATCTCATTTAAACATTATGAGTCATTTAGACAACATATACACATGCATGTACATTTACATACATATTCCCTCTGACACAAAAGCAAGGGCAGGGGCCATCAGATGAACCTAAAGACGATTAACGTCGATTGGGACAGGCACACTCTCGCTCTGCCTCCTCTGCACAGTCAAAAACGGGCTCTCTGGAGGCCTCCCCCATCTTTTGGACGAAGATGAGACTGTCAAATTGGTTTGCCAGCTACATTACTGGCCAGCAGGGAGGTACTGTAGCTGTAGGGATGGGGGATAGAGCGTACTGAAGAGGAGTGATGGAGGAATGGATGGGAGTGGGAAATGGGGCAGAAAGTCTAAATCTGATAAATGAAGGCATGAGAGCATTATGTCCTCAGTGTGTGGATTTAGTTGACTTATTTTGATTGTTTAGGGCACGGAAGCACCGCCAACACAGAGGTTAAATAACATTGCTTATCATAATGACCGTAAAACGGCCTGTTTTTCTCCTTTTTCATTCTTGTATTCAAATAACTTTTGCACATAACAGTCCAAAAACGGGCACGCTCTAATGTCAACTTTTCTTCGGACCATCTCGACTGTGTATTTCTGTAAAATACAAACAGATTGAAGTGATATTTGAAATTGTTTTCCTTTTCTGTACAGTAACTGTTTAGCAATGTGTGTATTTATTTTGACTGTCTAAAATGCCTAGTGTTGCTATTCTGCAGACCACTTACTGCATGATATTTAGCATGTTTGACTTTACTAGATAGCAATGGTTAATTTAGAGCTTATTAGCAGTGAGAAGGTGTTGTTTTAGAGATGGAGAAGTGTTGCAAAGGACCTGCCTACCTGAGCATCATCAACAGCATCCTGAACTTCAGGCTTCACAAAGCAAATCTGTTGCCCCTCTTCTCATATCAAGCCTATTATGTTTCTGCAGAAACCGTACCCGTTTGCCTAAACACACAGCTGATTACAACAAGAAACACTCTTGTTTCTTAGAGCTAAACACATTTTCATGACATGCCGGCAACGTATCATGGGCCCCACATTTTACCCATAAGTTAAAGCCATCTGGTTGTGACTCCACCATAAGAGGATAAAGAAGAACAAAGGATTTATACAGTCAATGAACAAAGTCTTACTACATGGGAGAAGTATATTTTCTGTTTTTCGCACAAGCAAACAGATACAAGCACGTGCAGACACACACATGCTGTGACAGCCACGGCCAATCGATTTGCCACGCTCCCTCTTCACAATGCTGACGATGCTCGAGTGGACGGGCTCCTGGTTGCTTGGTTCACAGAAAAGGGTCCCTCAATTGAATGTATTTTTACCTCTTGCAGGACAATGTCGGATAGGGAAGTAAATAATTAAAGGAAAGGGACCCTTTTTGACTGCATCAACCCTGCCACTGCTGGTAAGCTCTACTATCCATTGTGACTCCATTTTTGCCAATCCTGCTAAGGATGACCTTATTCTTTTCTTTTTTTTTTTTCTTTTTAAAATTTTGTTTAGTTTTACGCACATGTGACCTCCCTGCATGGAAACCCTTCACATTACAGACTTTAAGTGTTTGCATATTTTTCCTATTTGATCTAAGTGTTCCGCTTATATGAGAGGAGTAGGCCTTGTGGATGTCATATTTGACACCGGTCATTGGTTGTTTTAGTTTTTTTTCAGCGTTATGCAGTGTTTTTTGTGATGTGTGTATACCGTGACCCACCCCCACCCCCTCCTTTATTTTTTTCTTACTTGACAACTGTGAAATTGGAGCAAAAAAGGAACTGAATTCCATTTTCAAGCCCATTTCAACTTGCACCTTTTAGCATGGCTTTGTTTGCTAACTAATTGTAACCTGGCTTAAGCATGGCATTCGTTACTGGGTTTCTTTCATCAGCTATAGCACTTTCTGTGATACATTTTGCCTTGTGTTTGGGAAAAATGCCCATCTTAATTAAATCCAGGGCTACATAAAGACATGTTCATTGAGGTGCTCGATTAAGCCACCTCCAATAGGGAACAAATGCGATAATGCTGTCAGGGCCTTGTGCTAATATGCTATCCAGTTCCTCTCGATTATCACATTACCACAGCTCGAATCAATTGATAAACTCCCATTCAATATGGTGGAGTATTTAATTGAGTCAGAGTCTATTGGATTTGAGGGCTGTGCAGTGCAGACATGCTGACAGTGGTAAACACTAGCAGGATGCTCTGTCTCATTGCTATGTTTGTGCACTTTCCCCTAACAGAACTGTAGGGTGGCTTTCTCTCTGTGTTTGGGTTTTTGTGCCTGCACTGATTCCATGAAAGATACACATAAAGAGGTTCTCAAACCATCTGACAGTAGTATGACTATTTGAAAACATAGAAAATAAATGATTTTACTGTAACATGGTTGTTTTTGATCGTAGAGCTAATAGTTTTAAATACACTGGCAGTATACTGATTTTAAATTGTGATCATCTTTTCACATTAGGCACAGCTCCAACATCAACCTGCACCGCAAACTGCTGACCAAAGAGCTGGACGATATTGTCCTGGACCCCCAACTCACGCCACTGCCCAAGGACCTGCGAGCCGAGTTACTGGCCAAGATCTATGCGGGGTATCATATGGGCCTGGACCCTATGACCAGGATGGGCATCGGAGGCGCCAGCTTTGGGCCCACTGGTCTGAACCACAACGCCCACTCTCCCTTGAGCAATGAGTACTTTCATCATCCTCTCAGCCAAAAGCTTAAACACCACCACACCAACAGCCTGCTCCGGGGCCAGCCAGATGACTATATGGTGTTGGATCTGAGCACCACGTCCAGTGTTCAATCCAGCAGCAGCGTCCACTCCTCACATGAGTCAGAAGAGGGCAGCGATGAAGGCATTCTATTAGATGACTTGGAAGAGGGGGGAGAAGAGGATGAGGAGGAGGGCAACAGCGAGGGAAATTACTTCTCCCAGCGTGCCGAGGGGCGGGCGGAAGGGGGATATCGGAACGAGACTGGAGAACTAAGAGAAGGACGGGGTGAGGTGTTGGACCCTTCCTCCTCGCCATTCCTCCTTTCATCTACAGGGGGAAGTAATGGCAGCAGCGGTGGGATCCTCTGTAACATCTGCCACAAAATGTACAGCAACAAAGGCACCCTGCGTGTGCACTACAAGACTGTGCACCTGCGCGAGATGCACAAATGCAAAATCCCCGGCTGCAACATGGTGTTCAGCTCTGTCCGCAGCCGTAACAGACACTCTCAGAACCCCAACCTCCATAAAAACATGCCCTTCTCTACAATAATAGACTAAAGAACGACTCGCTGCTTGACCCTCCTGTCAGTCTGCCTGCTCCTTCCTTCATTCCTCATCCTTATTTCTCCTGAAATTAGCTTTTAACCCCAGCCCAAGACCATCCAATACAAGATAAATGCCTGTATGCCTCCTGCCTGTCCTTTGCAAGTCATTGTGAGACACTTTTATCTCCATCTATAAAATCAATTGACTTCGCATACAGTTTATCATTGTGTCCTTTGACTTTTCCTTCATTGGAGGAACACACAGGACAACGCTCATAGGCATTGAGTTTGCTTTATAACAGAACTCCAGGCTATTTTTCTTCTCCATCTTATCTTTTTTCTACCTTCTCCCCAGTTTGCGTTTTTTGCCCATCTCCAAAGAATCCATCCAATCTCTTATTTGTGACTTTGCCTGCAGAATTAATAGTATTAAAAAAAAGAAAAAAGAAAATCTTCTTGTTGTATTTGTGTAATGATAGCTTTTAAATGATTCCCCTAAGAAAAGCATGACAGCTCCACTGTAAATAATGTCCCAAGAGGCTTTTGGTGTAAGAGTTGTGTTGATGGTTGTTTTCTTCTTTTTTTTCAATCCTTCTCTTTATGGTTTTATGTTACAGTTCAGTACAATACTTCCAGCTATAGGCAAGAAAGAGGTAGCATCTTAATAGCTCGACACATTTATGTTAGTTTCAATGACAGGATTTAAACAGAGTCCTGGGTGGGGGGAGGGGTTTCATGTGACTTGTTTTAACTGCTTGTTGGATATTCAGAAGTTGCCGGCATGCTTTTTTAGGCTCCTACACTGATATCATTCTTTGTATTTCTATTGATTTTTTCTTTTTTTTTATCTTTTATGTTTATGAGCTTTAGTATACCAATTCAGTTTTTGCACTTTGCATCTATACAAGGGGATGTGTAATATTATCATGAGGATTTTTGCAATGGTGAATTTAGGTGTTGTTTTGGGGTCACTGATGGCTACTGAGCCAAGAGTAAGTGACAGTACATCCAGCATACTGTACTTGTGCCAGTTTCTTTTTGCACATGCTCAGTTTCAAACTCAACAGAAAGCCTTTTCACTCTGAACAAAACCTTCGACATTGGTTCATTGATCTACAACCTATTGAAAATCAGCTCCAAAATGCTTTGCTTCAGAACAGGTCCAGGTCTGCTGTCGCTGTTTCACAAACATAAGGAAGTTAATAGGAGGAGGAGGAGGAGGAGGAGTTGGTATCTCTACTCTATTTGTTTCAAAAGTAATTTGTGTATGTTTGTCATGATCACTATAATTACCAACCACATTTAGTGAGTTCATGTGTCAACAGCATGCAATTAGTCTGTCAAACAGTTATCAATGCCAGAAATACGGTTTGCTCTCCCAGAAGGCATCTTAATAAGGAACAATTGTCTGACAAGTAGAGAAAACAGGAAAAACATTTAAACTAGTTCTTTAACTGTGACCAAAATATGTTTTCTTAAGAAAAGCTCTTTCAATGTGACATTGTGTTTAAATCATGCCCCCTCATTTGATCAGTACGATGCACTTGAGTCTTACGTTTTTGTTTTTGAGGCTTTTGTTTTTGTTTTTTGTTTTTTTGCTGTGATATTTCACTTTACGTTTCCTTTGTCGAGCATCACCTTAGGACATACTCTGTAAAAGATGTTGTCATTCTTTCTTCGTTGGTTGCAGAGATTTCCATGACTCTTACGGTACAAATATTTCCAGTAACTTAAAAAAGTAGCCATGGGAAAAGGGGTATTTATTAGAGGGTGATATATCTTCATGAAGATGTTTTTGTCCAGTAAAAGTACGTTTTTTGAAAAAGAAAAAAAGACAAAAAATAGACACTGTTCATCAGTTTGACTTGTTTATTGATGTATTAGCATTGCCATGTGTTATTATACAAGGAGGTCTTCTCTTACTTGACTGGTGCTACATGCAGTGGGGAAATATGCAGTGTTATGTGGTGTGCTGTACAGTATTCACAACACCTTACATCCAAAACATTGTTGAGTTCCACTTATTTCACACTTAAGCCATTTTGCTGTATAGACATGAACTATTCTGTCGAAATATTACATGTCTTTTTTTTTTTTTTTTAAGGCTCCACCTATATGACACACGCAGTTTCTAGTCCTCTCTTCTTAGAGATAAAGAGGGCAAGACGGAGAGCTGAGGCTGATGGAAAGGTTGCGGAGG
The DNA here is from genome assembly GCA_036024015.1 of Craterocephalus amniculus. Classification (NCBI taxonomy): domain Eukaryota; kingdom Metazoa; phylum Chordata; class Actinopteri; order Atheriniformes; family Atherinidae; genus Craterocephalus; species Craterocephalus amniculus. Next base: position 26,461 of record JAVQJG010025011.1, read on the forward strand.
TGGAAGGCTGACTAGGGAGGAAAGGATGACAGCAACGATCATTAAAAATGTGCTGCTTCTCTGTTACCTGGAGGCGTCCCGCCATTCCTGCTTCTTCTGTCTAATAACTCACTTGTCACTTCGTTACACTGCCAGACATCAAGGGTGCTGACAAGACTGTGACACTGACAGAAGGAGAAAAAGAGGGAAAGAGAGTATGTGCTCTGAACAATTTAATTTGACTCAGTCAATTAAGTTAAATTCAATTCATCTCTTCATTTTCTATGTGTGCTTATACTTCTTCGGGGGTCGGCGGTAATTCAATTCAGTTCCTTTCTCTTGCGGGTTTTTTTTTTCTTTGTCTGTCAGAGCACAGTAATTTAACAACCACCTTACCCATTTCTTCAACCCGCCACTCACTTACCACCTCCACACGCCACAGTGCAGATCCTACAGGGACACACACTAATAGTGTATGCTTAAGTTCACTGGACGGCCATGGCATAGGAAAAAGGGATGGGTAATTGCCTGTTTATCCCAAGTGAAGGGAAAATTGAGTACAGGAACCCCTACCTTCTCCCAGGAGTAGGTTTGACTGAGGCGCGTGTTGCCTCATTCACTCATTCAATCCCCCCGGCCTTCGCTTTGCTCTGGCAGAAATAAAAAAGTGCTACTCCAGGAATCCTGCAGACAGCCGTCTCTCTCTCTCTAACACACAAGAGTACAAACACAGAGAAGAGTGGCACAAACTCAGAGGGATGACAAACCAGACATGACTTGTTAACCTCTAGTCATGCAGCAGAAAGGGGCAGAGACAAATCTGCTCACTATAGGAAATAGAGCTCTCTTTTTTAAGTTGGCTCACAGAGCAATTTTGCCTGCAGAATTAAGAGACATCCATAAAACCATATCAAAGCACATCTTAATGTATGTATGCTCTGGCCAAAAACCTCATTATCAGTTTTCGGTTTTCTCACACATTCCTTATATTCTGTTCATCCTTGTACATTTCTCACATAGCAGCCACAGAGCATGACCTGTCACATGTTCTCACATGTTCCGGACAGAAAACGGAATGTCATAGAAGAGGTTCACTAGAAAAACACCCCCTGGACTACCTCTCCGGGGCTCCCAGAGAGTCCTTGATGGTGAAAAGAAACACGCAAACGGCTGTCCATAGATATGGAAACATCTGAGAGGCAGGAAGACAAAAAAACAGCAGAAGAGCCGGACTCCCCAGAAGTCTTTCTCAGTTTTTTTTTATTTTTAATTTTTATTTTGATTGCCTGTTGGAGAGCGATCAAGCCACCCCAGACATTTCTCTTACACACAATCAGCTCTCCTCTGAGAGATGACCACTGATTTCTTTCCTCTTCTGAAAAGTCATCCTACGCTCCCATTGTATGCTTAATTTTCCAAGCGCATGAGTCAAGGTGCATTCTGTTTCTTGGTGACCATGCGTTTGGCCAACAGAAACACTTCGCTTAGAGTGCATCACTGGCCCAAACCACTGGAGTGAACTTTAAATATTTGATTAAAGCCTCGTCAGGCATCAATTATTCTGTAGTTCTACGCAGCACACTGAGGGAGAATGGGATGGAAAACAAATGAAATGCCTGACCTGTTAATCGCTGTCCATTTTATACATGTCACAAAATGAGTGAGTACAATAGATGTAAGAAGAGGGGGTGTGGGGTGACATTGCATGCAAACCGTTCAGTTAATGTAGCCCATGGAAAACAGTAAGGAGAACATATTTGGTGGAATGCCATTAGAAATATGCAGATAGAAGAAAAATACACATGTGGGTTTGTATAGATGCTTCAGTCTCATGACTTGTGTTCGAAAAAAAAAAATCCCTCATTAATTTGAACTGGAACCTGTGAATTGTCAATAATCCCAAAAAGGAAAAAAAAAACAAACAAACTGTAAATTCATAAAATGTTCTCCATTGTATTTTCAAATATATTTTACAGTCTTAAAGTGTTAATAGCTTGAAGAGCTGGTGAATTTAGAATTTTTTTTTCACTTGTGTTTTTGAGTATCTGATGCATTTGTGTCTGTGTCTTTATAAGCCTGTGTTACAGCACTGGCCCTCGACAGCGTTGCATGGCTACATAGTCGCACTGCAAAGAACAAAAAAGAGCAAAGGAGCTTGCATCACTTTGTTGTCAAAATGGTGATTTGGAAGCCTCATCAATACTGTATGTTACCTAAAGAGGTATTCCCCATTTGCGGACAGAGGGAAAAAAGATTATCCTTTTTAAAAGACTCTTTTTTTTCTTTCTTTTTAGCCTTTCTTTTATTTGTTTCTGTATCATAACTGTCTATGGTTTTTGCATAAAATGCATAAGGGTTTTGGGATGTAAATGGAATTTTATTCATATTTTGTCCAAATACCTCTTGTAATTTGTATCAGAATTCTTGTACAATTTTTATATTAAAGATTTATCAGTCACTGGTATTTTGTCATCTTGTTTTATTTCAAGTTGAAGGAACTTTACTTGTAAATACTTTGGTTCAAAGCAGCTGTGAGACTACCAGCCCAGAAAAATGTGTCAATCAAGCTATTTTAACAAGACATTGTGATTTCAGCTGCTTTTCCCGGGCTCTTTAATTACGCTATGATAAAAATCATTAGGGAAAAGGCTATCTTGACCAATTAGTGGACAATTAGATTAATAGAGTTATTAAAAGATGTTCGAGCATGAGGAGATGATGATGCTGTGGCTAGCAGATTAGGAAATTGGTCACTGAAGGGAGAAACAAAACACTTAAAGCACTTTTGTCTGATCATTTGTTGAACTCAAGTTAAAAGGCTCTGCTGACAAAACAGGTATAAAATCAAAATACTTTGAAATATCGTGGAAATATTTTCTTTGAGTGCTTTTTCACAATTTCCTTATGACTGGCTTAAAATCTGGAGACTAGCACAAGAACTCCTTGGAGTCACTACTGCCCTCATCCGCCTAAACCGCATATTTTGAGAAAATTATGAGTAATATTTGCACAACAATCCTTTTTACGTCTTTAATTTTTGTGTCTAAATAGTGAACATGCTGTTTCTTTCACTTTTAAAATATCTGTACATTAACCACAGTAACATGGCCACTGCACCGTTCAACCAGGTATTTAGTGGGCAGTCATATTCCCCACTTGGCATGGTACCAGATGTTTGTTTTTTTGTGACAGACATCAACCAGAAGGAGCACAACACTAATAAGCTGTAAGAGGACATGCGACCACAGTGAAGTATATCCAATTTGCAGAAGAATTGAACATACTTTGGTCAATAAATTGATTCCTTCTCCTGTGCTTGTATACAGGGTCCAATTAAATGGCTGAATCATGTTATAAATTTAGCTTGACATATTGCACACATAAATGAACTGAATATGAACACCAGTCAAGGATTAAATAAATGAATAACGCACATGTAACTGAAGATGGGCAATAATGACAACAGTGGGCAAAAGGAGCTCTTTGCTGTCATAATTTGCTGTGACTGAGGGTCAAATAACAAACTAATTTCAGCTCCAGTAGGAATGCTATGTTTGGTTTAGAAACATAATACCATATGCCCCCCCCCACCCCATTTTGCACATTCACACACAAGCCTTTTCTTA
>JAVQJG010025031.1:0-13980 GCA_036024015.1 Craterocephalus amniculus
AGTGGAGCAGAAACAAACCAGGGAAGAAGAAGAAGATAAACAGGAAGAGGAGAACCGTAGAAGAAGAATGAAGACGGCGAGAAAAACATTAGAAGTTGCACAAGCTTTATAAATAAAGCTCTACAAGTGTTCATGGTGTGTTGGTGGTTAGAAACAACTTTATAGCAGTGCGTTTGTGCCGCCAATCGATGTTTGAATCTAATGTTGTATCGCGGAGTTCACAATAAACCCAGCACTGCCGCTTAGCGGAGGTTAGCCGTAGCAACAGAAACGACGCATGGAAGCATGAAGGCAGCGACGCATGAAGACGCTTGGAACGAACGGCCCAAATTACGTCCATCAGGGAGCATGGGCCTTTAGGTCATCTGGATCTGGTCTTTAATCAGTTCCCAGATTCAGCTTCTGTGCTCCACATGTCTGCAGCAAACTTCCAGAAAGTCTCAGATCATCTGAAACACTCGTTTGCATTTCTCTTACATGCTTGAAATATGAGGGTAACATGTTAGTTGTGTTCTACAGCTTTATTACTAGATTGCCCATTACATCCAATACATTCTGTCTCAAATTTAGTAAAATCTTTCTTTTATTTGATAATACAGTAGATTAAGGGGATACTAGATGTGCTCTGTGGTTCTGTCCAGCTATTTACATCCCTGTAGGAGGAGTGAATAAAAGTGAATAAAATCCGCACCTCAGGTGTGCAGAGAAGTTCCAGTAACAGTTTGGAACCAGCTGGACATCCAGCAAGCTGTTGTTGGAGATGAAAGCTGGCAGGATGATATAAAAAAAAAACCACAAAGCTGAGTCTGTGCAGTTAAGCCAAGCATAATATACCCATCCTGGAACTTCCACAACAATGTTTTTTACAGTGGGCCATGGGTTTGATTATGGTGGAGAAGCCAAATCTGCAGGATATTTTAAACACAGATTTTTTTTTCAGCAGTGGAGTTGAGTTATGAGAAATCGCCAAGTGTTGCTGTGCAATCTTCACAGCAAGCGAGACCTGTAACCATGCCAATCTACCATCTGCTGTTTAAGCTGTAATGCCTGAATGGTGATAAATGACATTTTGTTTGAACAGGGAGAAGCACAGAATTACAAGCTGAGGTTAGACACAGGAGTATTCCACACGGTTATGAAGCAGTAATAGGTCATCGATCAAAGAAACCATGACTAAAAATTCAGTCATCAATACAATATATTTTACTGACGACAGCACAGCCCAGAAAGATATTTGGCACACTCACAAGCAATTCTTGGCAAAGGAACAATCTTTTTAAGTTTGTAAGTCATGTTTAACTTTTAAATTGAAAATCTTTTCATTGTGCTGTACATTCGGATAGCTACACAACATTCCTATAGTTTATCATATCCGACTGAGGACGAGGCAAGCTCATACTGTAGGGGGCTCATGTTTCCGCTCACCATTAGCTTTTCTTCAGAGAGGATGTTATTAGATTTACAATGTGATGTTACTAGATTTGCTTCATGACTACTCAACTTGTTTGCTTGTTGATCAAGTCCAACTCCGTTCCAGTGCCCATATCTTTCCAGCATAGCTTCTGCTGGATATTAGTCTTGAAAGATTGATGAATGCTGGCCATCAGCCATTTCTGGTGTAATGAACTCTGCTTTATTGTTATTTGTTGCAAGGCATAACAATGCATCATTCTTATTTTCAGTTCACACATACATTAGGATGTCTTAATTATTGATTGATTGCAAGTTATTAGATTTGTTGCAACAGCTCGTGTGAGTCAGTACAGTTTCATTTTCAGTTAGAATTATGATGGTAATCTTTCTTACTAAATGTCCTAAAACTTCATTTAGTACAAGAACCCCTCCGCTCATTCATGAGTTTAGATTGAAATGTATGCTTGTGATCTTGAAAGCATTAAGTCTTGAAGGATAAAAGAAAAGAAAACGAAAAAAACATGCATTCAACCACTTTGAATGCACATGTAGTGTAGCTCTGAGGTTCATGTCGCATGCTATGCATATCCAACAATGTACAGAAATATTCTGCTCCAGACTTGTTTAATCCCTGGTGGGAAGTAGCGGCAGACCTTGGTTTCTCAAGGCTCAGCATGCAAAGGAACAAGCAAAACCCCCTGCATCTCTGACAAGTAACCATTAAATATTCATACATACATACATATATTCCTGCTTACTCTAGATGGCAAGAAAAAGTTTTAACAAATTGATATATTCAAACAATCTTTAATATAAGGTTTCTTACACACAGATGTTTTCATTCACACAGACTCATTTTGTCTTGGCAGTTTGAATGTGTGTAAACTGGATAACATCAATGCATGTTCCACAGGGTTGCAGTTTTCCATTGTTGTTTCCTTAGCTTTGTATGTTTTGTCTAAAAGGTTGGTCAGAATTGACAAATCTGCATTCTTGGGCTGCATGGGAACCCTTTGTATGCACATTTCTGCTGATTATCAAGACAGTGTTGTGCCAAAATCTGACCCCTATTTCAAGTCTATTAAAGAAGGTGAAGAAATATATGAAGGAAAGGAATGCAGATAAAGGAAATAAGACAGAAAAGAAATATTCTGATAGTCTGCTGGAATACATGGTACCAGCACACATGAGACAGCCACTTCGGCGAAAGCAATCGACCTTGTGTCTAGTGTGCCTACCAGTCACACTAGACCCCATGCAGTACGCCTACCGGCCCAACAGGTCCACCTCAGATGCCATAGCCGCTGCCCTACACATCACAAAATAAAATTACAAAAATTCTTCATATGAGTGAAAGTACTGCTTTTCCTGTCCTCACATGGGTTGCAGATAAATAGACACCATCGTCAGGCATAAGCCAGCTTTTGCTGTTTCAGCATTGCAGACACATTGAGTGATATATTCGCTAATAAGTGCCAACTAGACAGTAAGATGTGGTTCTGCTTAGGTTTATGTAATAAAATCAGTAGATACGGTAAAAATCTTAGTGAGAAAAGAAAAGAGCTGAAGAAAGTTGGGCTTCACTGCCTTTAAAAAATAAGAATTGAATGTGATTTGATAAACTTTATTAGTTATTATTTACTTATCCTGCAAAACTTTTCTTCATTGTTGTTTCTTCAAAGTTTTTGTGACCTTATAAAATGCCTCCCACTGTTTCTACACAAGCCAGACACAGCAGGGCATCATGACATTTTTTTTGTCTCCTTGCAGCTGCTTCCCATTTTCTTTACACTGAAAATGCACCAGTGTTTAAAAGTGGTATACTGTGAAGATAGCCGTAGGTGATTAAAAAATATGAAGAAGGAATGATAAAACACACAGATGATGAAGGTTTTGTGATTTTATTCTATTCTATTCTCTATTCAGCTTTATTTCATTGCAATTATAGAGGAAAACGGTGATATAATTGTGGATTATATCACAGTTTTCAAGCTCAAAAGCTTGTTTTTTTTTTTAATACATTTTTGACATTTTTTGAGTGAAACTCGAGAGGGAATCTCAGATGCAAGCCATTGTATTTTTTTTTTTAAATAAGCAGAAATTCTGCTACCACTACACATTTAAGTAGCACTAACTGTGGTCCTGCAGGATATGATTCATCATCGAGTACATAACTCAGGTAATAGTGGAGGTAAACCTTCAAGCCAAACATACCTCATGTTTTAAAAAAAAAAATAGATTGCAGACTCAGCCTTCAATATTGCGATACTCTGATATGAGTCGTAAGCCCCATGGAGGTCTGCTGCGCTGGCTGACGCCTCTGCCTATTTGGTTCACTGATCAAAGCAGTGAAGCATGAGTGCCTTTGGCCTCTGACCATTGATATTCTGCCCACTGGACGAGGACATGATGACGTCTTGCTGATGGTAGTTTGCTCTGACTTTACTCACCAATCGCAGACAGGATTTTCAAAAAATCTTCAGGTGTTTTGATGTAAACGCATGTGCGTCTGTGTGTTTTTTTTTCTAGAGGAGCTGAAAGAGAAGCTGCAGGATTTTGTGTCAGAGACCAACAGCCAGCGTCCAGGGTTCATTAAGATGGTGCGGCATGCCAAGCAGGAAGGCTTGATCCGGTCCAGAGTGAGTGGATGGAGGGCTGCCACTGCCCCAGTTGTTGCCCTGTTTGATGCCCACGTTGAGTTTAATACTGGATGGTGAGTCACTCACATGTACAGCATGAAGTAAGGCGACACAGTTATTCCAGTTTTTGAGTCATTTCATCTTGTCGGGGTTTGTGGAAAATGAATTTAATTTAAAACAAATCTTTACAAAGTTTAGTCTTCGTTTTAGTGCCAGTGATCTGTGATTAAGGTGAATTTGGCAACCCTCTCACGTACAAGCAAATAACTTATCACATAACATATTAATTCAATGGATTTTAGAACAGCTCTGATTTAAATAAATTTGTGACATTTTATAAAATGAACAAAAAGAACTTAGACCAATACAACTTCGTCAAATATCTCAATAAATCAAAGGACGTTTTCCCCCACTTTGTCAACAAGTTAGTAATCATGCCTAGGGTTTACAAGGGGCAGATGGATAAAGTTCTGCATTCTGTGAAAGACTGCGCGTACCATTTATGCAGAAGTTTATTGATTACATTTCTCAACATAAAACTACATTGAAAACAGAGTCAGTCTGACTGAATTCTAAGTTAAAATATTTACATACAAAGGAAAGAACAGATCCAAATTGGACGCTGTCTTCTCCAGAACTAAGGTCATTCAATTAAAATTCCTTCAGGCTAAAGATGAAAGGGGCAATCCAATTTTCTATTACACATAGTTCAAAAGCAAGCTTCTGTAAAGGTATGAAGTTACACCAGTGCAAATTGCTAACTTACACATCTTCAAAGACCCCAACTATTCTATAAATACAGGGTTTTGAGCAATGCATGCTGCCATTAATACAAGGTTTGTTCAGGCAAGGCCCTATTTTGTTTAAGATCCACAATCTCAAACTACATTCTGCATGTATTAAAACAGCATCACTGTGTGATAAGAGTCTGGGTGCTAAGCTGGCCAGAAAAAGAAAACTTTAGCAGTGTCGCAGCTGAACTCTTGTATTATAAGATGGGGAAAACATTTCACTTTTAAAACTACAGCAATTTCTCCAATGCGTTTGTTTGAACAATGCGTGATGCAACACAGTGGTAAATATCTCCAGCTGCAAGAAACCAAATTAGCAATTTCCCCCAAATGTTGAGCCATCACTTGAGATCTTTGAAAATTATTTTAAACGCTTTTGAATTCAGAAATGGGAACGAGTGGTGGCTGATGTAGTCAGACTGTTTAGAAATGAAACAATCTATGGAAGAACTTATCTCTGTACTGTATCTGTTTCATACTTTTTCCCAACCTTTATGCCTCTTTTTAGGAATCAGAAGCAGCAGGAGACACAAATGTGAACAGACAATTTTGCAATTTCTTTAGCTATTTAAGGTCTCTGACGAAAATGTAATAATATATGAAATATGCTATGCATTTTCTGAACATCAAGTCTGACATTTAATTGTATTCTTTATAAACAAATAGGATAAATAAACTTAGAAAAATCTTGACAACTTTAAAATAACATCAATCAGTGGTGCAAGCCTTTTTTTCTCCTTGAATTCACCTTACTTACATCTACAAAGGATCCTCACACTCACTTTTAATGACCCCAAATATGTGTGAGGCTTTTCTTTTTCATTTTGTGCAGATTTAATTTTGACATCCAGTGTGGAGTGAAAACATTATGCACCTGCTGTGATCAACCTCAGGTTGGGAACAACTGACCTAGATACATTTGAATTTGAATATTTACTCTTTAGTCCTGTGATTTCTACTGTTAAACCACACAAAGCAAGGACAAATTCACTTTTATCCATGCACATAATGTTCACAACACCTACACTTGAAGTTAATGAAAATTTTTACTGTTAACAGATCCTGTTATTTTATGTACTCGTATTTTCTCTGGGACTTTCTAAGCTTTAACACCTGCATACATGCTCAGACTTTATTAGTTTGGGGATTTAACCCCTCATCAGCAGACGCACATCCAAATCTCCCTGATATTGCTAATGGCTATAATGCATTGTTATTTAGTGTCAGATTTACTGTGTAGTGAAACTGTATTTGTTTGAAGCAGATCTCTGGTGGGGGGTATTTCCACATTCTTTTTGAAGCAGTCTGTAACATTGTTTCGTTTTTGTCAAGCCTTCAATGGAGTGACAATATTTCATGTCTCCTTTTATAACATAGTGCCTTCTTCTGCACTAGTTCCATTTGGCCTTGCAAATGTCTTCATATCACCCCACTTTTGGTAAAAACAAAAAAGAAAAAATCTATGATGTCAATTATCAAACAATAAGGTTTTGTCAGATTAAGATACAGAATTTAATCCGTTCTGTATTTTCCCCTGAATGACGAGCATGATCACAAAGATAATGGAGAGAGCCTGTTGCACCAAATACACACACTGAAATAACTTTGTCTCTCGATGTTTATAGGGCGGAACCCATTCTGCAGAGAATTAAGGAGGACAGAACCCGAATAATATCCCCGTCGTTTGATAACATCAAGTATGACACATTTGAGATTGAAGAGTACCCACTGTCTGCCCAAGGCTTTGACTGGGAACTGTGGTGTCGCTATCTCAACCCCCCCAAGTCCTGGTGGCATAAGGGCAACAAAACCGCACCAATCCAGTAAGTAACTGCAAAACTGGCTCATTTAGCTGAATCAGATAATGAGGCATGATTGAAATCTGTCATTATATGTCAGCCTATTTGAAATTCATATGAAGATATTATGGCTATGTGTCTTTCTTTGTCCTGTCACTATAGCTACTTAGAAACACAACTGATCTTCTTTGTCCTAAATTCTGCAGGAGTCCAGCCCTGATTGGCTGCTTTGTGGTGGACAGGCTATACTTTGAGGAGATTGGCCTGCTCGATGAAGGCATGGAGGTTTACGGAGGAGAAAATGTGGAGCTGGGTATTAGGGTAAGTAATGATGTCACGCCTGTGGTCATGGACTCCATTGTTCCTCCAGGTAATGTGTGGAAAATTTTATGTGATAATGAAACTTAATGGTTGTTAGCAGCAAGGTTAAAGAGGGCTTTACTCGTTATCTTTTTACATAAAACACGGAACTAAGACTAAGAAATATGCCGTGAACACATACAAAAAAGGGGAAAAGTTGCCACTTTAAGTCTGTGGAGTCGATAAGCTGTCATTCAAATTTTCAGTTAATCAACATGCACGCTCACACCACTGGTGACACAGCTGCAGATATGTACCCGTGCTCCCTGTGGAGGGAACTTGGACCATGGGTGAAACCACATGGCTGGCTCAGGATATGGATTCAGTTCAATCACCTGGAATAAAGTTTTACTGTGTTTGGGGATCAGCCCATGCACTTCTCCTCTATCATCATGATACATTTGATTTTGCATATCTTCTGTGATGCTGACACGTTTTGCAGGCTTAACAGCAAACAAAGCTGAGACTTTCCTTGACTAACTTGACCCCCTTCTCCTTGACTCTGCCAGCCTCTGGGGTTGCTCAGGGACTAGCTGAAGTCTGTCACAGCATGAACTGAAGATCAAAGAAATAAGATATTTCCTGACATATTTCCTTCAGACAATCCCTTTTTTTCTTTTTCCAAGCAATTTAATACTTGTCATTGTCATATAGATATGACAGGACTGACATGTGGACAAAAAGACAGAATAGAAACATCTGATACACATGTTAAACAATGTTTAGATATTAAGAAGATAATATTGTAGCCTATAATATGTAACTCGGCATTTGAGACATGCCTAATTCCACAAACTATTATTTAAAGATAGCTGATGAGGTAAAAATAAACTTGATTTAAGTTTTTTTGCACTGACAGTACATTAATCGTAAGAGTCCAGTATCAGAGCAAATTACACCATCGACAGGTGACTTATGCTAATCGGCCCAGTTCCCAGCTATAGCATTAAGTCATTAATAAATTAGCATGTACCTTGTCTTTTTTTATTTCCATCTCTCTCACAGGAGCGAGATTTAATTCAGTGAGAGTGCTTAACTGGGGAGGTTTGAAAAGCTGTTTGCAGTCTGAGAATTGGAAGGTTTAATTAACTATAAATCAATAAATGTCAATTACAGTTTATTATAACTATTTTAAAAAATTCTGATAATATTTCATTATAAAATCATTATCATATTTATACAATGTGACATAATTTTAAAGTCATTCATTGTTATATTTATATGTTGTTCTGTTCTTTTGTGACAGCACCACAATTATTCCAGATGATTCAGAAGAATGTGTTTATAGAAGATCTTGTTTTTTATGTCAGCTTCATACACCACTTTTGAAGGAAATAACTTATTTGCAGAACAGATATATAGTCACCTTGTTTTAGTTACAGTTGATTAAATAATGAGAGTCAGAGTCCTTCCTCATTATAAATCCTAATTTAACCTTTTTCCTTTGTCCTGGAGAATGTGTTCTCAGCATTTCAGGTTTGGGACTGGTAACTGCACACATTTTCACTGTGTCCTGTTTGTGTCTCCAAGGCTTCAGTTTTCTGTACTGAAAGAGATTTTGAAAAACATTTAACTAAAGGGAAAAATAAGACAGTCAATCAGCACTCTTATACTAGTTGACATAAATTGAGCCTCAGGAATTCTCAGGGAGAAATAGCTGCCCATCAGACAACTCTAGCTTACAGTACATACAATGTAAACAGTGTGTACCAGAATTAATCAGGTGCACTTTTCCAAATCCAGGTGTTGCAGTGAAAAAAATCTGTGTATTAATCTGTATATAATCTGTACATACAGACGACCAAATTGGTAGATATTTGGTCGCCTTAATTGGGCCAAATAAAGATAAATGTTCCAATTCTCAACCCAAAATCTGTGTGGCAACTATAAGAGGACCACAGTGGGTTCTTTTCAACCTGCCTGAATTATCTGACTACCTGGAATGTAATTCTCAGATATCCTGGAGTTATAATATTAAATTTCCCTCTAAACCCTTTCAGGTATTGCCTCGTTCAATCTGTATAGAGTTATTGGACATCACTGACTGTTAACGATATGTGACGAGGATACTGACATTGTTTAGAGGAGTCAGACACACTTTGTCATTCCTCTCACTGTGCTATAATTCATTTGGACACCATAAGTTCTGGCTGGGAGCTGAAAACTTCTCTGTGTATGTTTATTAGACAGAACCATAAGCAGAGAGGCCAAAGTAAGAGCCACTCTTCTTAGAAATAGCTAATGAAAGCACACTCATAGTGTACCAAGATCATTAATGGAGCTATTAGGCGAGGGACATCTCCACTTCAGCTGCTCTCTTACTAGAATGCATTGTGTAAAGGAAATGGAGGCAGGTTTTATAACAGGACTCTGGATGTGGATGTATCTATCCTCTAATGACAGAGATGCAATCATCAGTAAAGAAGGAAGATTAGTCTTGAAAGTCATTTTCTTAGAGAAATGTAATGCTTTTAGAATTGCTGGGCTGGATAATATTCCCACTCAGCTTTATAGATGAACACAGAGAGGATTTCATCACATATGCAGTGATATGAATCCAGGTCATTGCTTTGTTTGATTTGCCTTTTTTTTGCACATATTACAGTTGCCACTCTATTGTTTATACTGAGGGAACTCGCCCTTTGCCTGGAGGGGAATGTAGTTTATGGATGTGTAGTTGCTTTAAAACAGAAGCCGGCACGGTGAACTGAAGACTCACAGACCTTTCCTTGGCCTCAGATTAGGAATCCCATGGAGCCCCTGCAGAGTCAGTCTGTTTGTGTGCCTGCCTGCATATTGGTCATGCCCCCAGACCACCTGCCAGCGCTCAGACTGGCGGCTGACGGATCCTCAGAGATGCACTCAAATCAGGCCAACAGCTACAGGCCTTGGCTGTGTCTTTAAAGGTCTGTCCTCAGTAGTATGAGGAAGGAATGAACCACTGCCCTCTGTTCACATTTGATCATACCATACCAGACTGATATGTCAATTAGTATGTGTATGAATTATGATATGTATTATGTATTGTTTTCGTACTGTTGTGTGACCCAATTATTAACAGGGCATTATTAATCTGAGACTTAAAGCCCCAGTATACAATAGTTACTCCCATCTAGGGGTGCGCTAATTGAATGCAAACAGCCAAGCTGTGCTCTTTGGCACCTATCATGTAAGCATGTTTTTAACACTACTGAAGCCGTGGAGAGTCATAGATGTGAAAATTTCTACATCTTGTTGGATTGTCCCATCTGATGATGAGGTACAGAACGATACATAATTCAGTTTCCATATCAGTGCCAATAAGTTACAAGCATGCCCTTCATGTATTTGGTACTGAGCTATTGCTAAATCCTAATGTCATCATGGGATGAAGTAAGAAAGAGAAAAGATAAAGAGCGAGAGGTAGAGGCGTCAAAACATGGTTAGTGGAAACTGTCAGTACTACAGGAGGAAAATCCTGTGCTGCAACAGACCTTTTCCACTGTAGGCTAACAGATTAGCATCTCTGCCGTTTTATATAGCAAGTGACTGTAAAAGATCTGACCAATCGGGAGGATGAAGTAGCTGCTGGACCTTCCTGTCCTGTTTCTAACATAAAGTAAAAAAAAAACTTTTACTTTTATATTTAATGAACTTACCTGTCCAACAGAAAGCTGCAACCTCCACCTCAGTTTTAATTTCCCTCTGCCTCATGAATTATATCTCCATCTAGTAAGCTGTGCCTAACTCTCGCTTTCTCCCGGTTATTAACCCTCTTTCTTTTCTTGGTTATTTTTCCTCCCTGTCCTAGGGTAAAGAGTATGGACTGCCTTCCATTTAAATGGAAAACGACAAGTTGCTGGTTTACGGACACATATTTTATACAAGATTCTATCATAAAATTACATTTTGGATTAATCTGTTGTGATATTACTGGTAAAATGTAAAATTAACCTTCAAAACGTGCATTCACATGCACTGATTAAACAGCTGCTACTTTACTGGACATTTACTGTCTTTTAAAAAAAAATATTATTCAACCTAACAGGATGCTCTCCTGATCCTATACTAGTGTAAAATAAAAATCAGAATACTTGCCAGTTATTTTTCATTTTCTATTTTTTCATATTTCAAATCACCAAAAACCATAAAAACCACGATCTTTTAAGTACAATAATTTTGGTTTAGCAAATCTGCATTAAGAGGCCATGCTCACAATAAAGTGACCTAACATTACTTTTACAAATATACTTTTTAAATTCTTTTATATAACACATATGTCATGTATTAACTTACAGTGGTGGAAAAATGCATGAGAAATGTAATCCAGTCCAATCACATAATTTTTTTCTAAATACACTTAAAACAAGAGCATTGTACCAAAGCACTGTAGACTGTAAGCAAGAGATGAAATAGAATGTATGCAAAAATAAAACAATAAATACATGTTTAAATTACATGTTCAAGATGATGCATTAAGAATCATTATTAGGTCTTCAAATGCAATTTCTTTAGTACAGCAAAAATACTAAACAAACCCAGTCAAAATCCATTGCAATTTTTTAATTTGAAAATATTTGTGATTGTGTGCATTTGTAGGGGTGTCCAAAAACTTTTTTCCACCACTGTATTTTGGTCTTAAATGACCCTCTTTCACATCTGTTAGAAGGTGGCATCTGTAAACTGGAATCATTACATGTTCATGTTCTCACTGACAGTTAATGTATTTGGTTTGATTTTGCATTAAGATAGAGTTAAAGACAAAAATGACTGATGTCCATGTGTAACAACCCTTTAAATCAAATGATATCTCTGAGTTTCATTCTACGACTCCAAATAGAAATACCAGGTTATGGTGCATCTGCATCTGCATCACTGCGCAAATACACAGTTGCAAAGACAGCTGCAGCGTTTTTGTGCCAAGACATTACCCTTCTTGCATACTAAAAAGAACATATTGATTGCATATTTTGTAGCAAATACAATTTGAGCAGATATTACTCTTACTGGAATTACTGAAACATCTACAAAGTGGGACAATGTTGTGTATAACAGTTAAACAGATTAGGTCTGCACACAAATTGTCACAGGCATATGTGAGCATATATGTATAAAACTGCTCAGGCAGAATGTTGGTTATTGCATTTAGATTGCAACATGGCAACGTGTAATTTAATTTCTGGGTAGGTGCGTGTTAGGTTTTGGCAAAGCTACAGAATGAGGTTGACTGCATTGTCTTAAAATGGCAGTTTAATATATCCAGAACCATAAATTAGAACAAACTAACTTGGGATTTAGTATTGCACATGCAGGTAAGAGCAAAAGATAAAATAAAATAACAAAATAATAAATGATCACCTGATGATTATTTAAATCAAAGTCTCCTCATATATCAATGATTATACTGGAAACCCAGATATATTAACCATCAACCCAACAGACATAGCCATTAGATGATGGCTGACTGTTGACTCACTGTACACCACATATTACAATGTTATATTACAATATCAGCTCCATAATAAAAATCTGACATTTCATAGATGTGTTTGTGTCCTACCAGTCTTTTTGAGATATACATAGATACACATAGATATATGTATAAAATATATATGAGGGTGCTGCAAACCTAAAGGTGTCGGTTTCTGAGGTGATCCTTCAAGTCTGACAGTCTTTGCAGTAGAATACACAGCAAATTACCACAGGACCATTAAACTGAATTATAATTCAAGTGATTTCCCAAAACACCTGTGAATACTGGATATTGCACCTCTGGAGCCAACCTGGGACAATGCATCAAAAAAAAGACCAAAGCCGACATCATCACTCTCAGGGAGTGCCAGCAAGGTTGCTATGAAGAATGGGTATCATTGAGGACACAAAAAAACAATTATGCAGAAGGCTTTGTGAACAGAATTTATAGAAGAGGCAATAAAACACCCTTACTGTCAGTGTAATGATTTACACAGTAGAGTTCTACCAGATCAATTCATATTCAGTATAAATAAAGCGTAATCTGTATGAGCATTTTAAAAGGCTCCGTGAAAAGCACAGATAGTGTGTTCAATAAATCAAACTCAGAGAAAGGAAGACATAAAAAAATAAAAGAAACAGGTGCTTATAATATTTTTTTCCCTTCTGTAATATGTGAAATGGATAAATAAATACAGTTGATATTAGATGTCTCTCTCAATCCCTCTTTGGAGAGACAGAGAGAGAGGAATCTGTCATTTACATCTCTGTATGGTTGTTGTTTTCGTAAAAGTAGTCAAGAAAGATTTCATGACTGAATAGGTTAAAAACATTTGTTATCTATGTGCCAGTACATATTAGAAAGGCACTTAGGTTTTTTATTGACCACATTAACTTTCATTAGCATTAGCAATAGATGACATAACAGATAATACATGTATTTGCTCAGATTCAACATATCATACATGAGCAACACATGTGCAAAATTGTGTTTTAATTTTAGTGAAGAAAGAATTGTGAGTCCGAACTCACTTTTTATATTAGTATTTTGCCCGTCAAGTGCAAAAGGCTGAGTTCCGTGTTATCATTCAGGCCGGGTAACAAAACGCTGTACCATAATGACTTGACTGTAATTGTAGAACAGCTCTGATTGAGAGCCATGACCCCAGGGCTGCTGAAAATCTATCGAACCCACTGTGTAATCTCAGACCAACAGGACAATCAATGAGATAGCCTTTTGTCTAACAAAAGTGATGTGAATACTGATGTAGACTTTTTGTGCAGAATGAAAAATATCACAGCTACATGAATCATTAGATGATTATTATGGACATTGTAACCTTATGATTTTTATGATGAATGGAAGAGATTGATATATACACATATTTATATACATTTATATACATATAAATATTTCTTTATATGTATATATACAGTATATACATATATATACATATATATATATATATTCCCTCCAAAAGAGATAGATAGATAGATAGATAGATAGATAGATAGATAGATAGATAG
>JAVQJG010025042.1:0-12579 GCA_036024015.1 Craterocephalus amniculus
TGTGTGATTTTACAAAGATGTGAATTTACAATTTTTTGTTTATGCCCAACTTTATATGATTATGCACGGTTGTGGTTTTGTGCACACAAATTCTAATCGACAGCTATCTTACACCATACTTTTTGCTTAGGATTAGGGTTAGGTTAACAAAAGACAAATGGCCTTATATTCTACCACCATTTATCATTCATTCATTCATTTTCTGAATCGCTTAATCCCATTGGGTCGCTTGTGGGCTGGAGCCTATCCCAGCTGTTAGCAGGCGAGAGGCAGGGTACACCCTGAACAGGTCGCCAGTCTGTTGCATCTACCACCATGAATTCTTATTTAAAGCTGAGGTTGCTTGATCTGTTTACGTGAGACCAGGTTGAAAATACCAGTTCTTATTTACATCATGCAAAGTAAAGTACATTTAAATAAAGGCATCGTTTGGTGCAACCATCAGTGCCACGTCTGATTTGGGAGGGAGGTCAATCTGCAGATCTCACTCGCTACAGTACTGCTTTGGATGTATGTTGTGTCAGTGGCAGCTGCTTCTTTCAGACTGACTCCGTGATGTTAGGATTTGTGCTCGGGTAGCCACAACATCTGCTGCAGGACACCTTGTTCAGTTTCTCAGTGAGAACAGGTCTGTACTGTATCTTAAGGGTTGCTTTCATGCTGATAATTTAGCCATTATTAATTATTATCATGGTAATAATAATGATAATTATTATTATTATTATTATAAACTGTTTCTCAGTAAGCTATTTTCATCAGTTCCCTGTATGTTTAAGGTTGTATAAAGTAAAATATTCAGACAATTTTAACTGTGACTGAAAACAAGGTTGATGAAATCACTGAATGTAACCTCTAGAATCGTATACAGCTAGACGGGTTGTGAACTGGAAAGTTGAATACCTGTAATGTTTTGAGGGTACAATTCGAGCATTCATTGCAGTAAATGTACCAAGGCATGCCTAGTTGGGAGCGATCAAATCAAAATTGAGGGGGTTTGATCTTGTAACGTTATTCCAGACAGACAGACATCACACTACTGAAGTTGAAAATACACTGAAAGCCTGAGTGTGAGCTGAATGTGAGCTGCATATCTCACATTAGTGTTGCAGGTACCTGTGAATAATTGAGTAATCCCACAGACATCTTTAACATTAATCTTCTAATTCTGAATAATCTTCAAATGATCATTATTCATTTAACATCCATCACTGGATTTTCATTTCACAAATAAGTCCAATAAATGAAAAGGGATGCTTTTAATGAATCTGAATAAATAACATCCCTGCTTGTCATGATTCTTTTTCCACTTTACTTAGACATCCACCAAACTCTACGTGTCTTGTATAAATGGAACAAACAATGAAAAACAAGAGACACAGGACTATTCAAATTAGATACACGGTCTCTGTGGGCGAAGTGTAAAATTGCTTTCACCTCCTCTGTGTTAAGCGGCAGGCCAGGTCATTACCTTAATTCCACTGTGAGAGCATTTTGCAGCAAATCAACTTATAAACTGTGGAAATTAACAAATGAGAGTGGGAAGGTTGAATTTGCATAAGGAGTACAGAGATCTTTTAAAATAAATGATAATTAAGGTGAAGCCAGCACGTATTGCTGAAAACCTTTCTTTTTTAATCTTTAAATTTCACTACACTTTAGGCTTATCTCCCACATGTACAATGGTTTGTGTATCTCATTGTTTTGACATTTGAAAAAAAAAGCTACACAAATTAAAGCCAAGTATGTCACTCACTAACACCATCAATCAAAAGGGTAAAAAGGTTTAAATATACAACACCACTGACATGTGAAACTAGGTGTTGACATTGTTCAGATACATTAGGCCCCTAAACAAACCATTCTTTGGGAAATCATCTGTTAACAGCGTTTGGCCAGAATATGCCTGCGTATTTAGTGTCGCTGGGTGCCTTGCTGTTAAACCAATTGGTTACTATCATTATTCTTAACTACTAAAGATGGAGTAAATTTTTTTCTAGAGTTAAACGTAGATATCGTCAACACATTTTCAATTAAGTTTTCATTATAAGCACAGTTTCACAGTAAGATTTCTGTGAATCATATCCTTGTATCATGATCCCACTTAAGCTGAATATTGTCATGAAATTAAACTGTATTCAAGTTTCGTCATTTGTGAAGATATTCAGTAGTTTATCAGTCAACAGCAACTGCCTCCCACTGGAAACATTTCAACAACAGGAAGATGGGTAAACAAATCTCTGCAGGACACATCCTACTATACCACTGCTTGTCAGTCAAAGCAATCACAGTTTATATGTGACGTTTATCTTGCTGAGGAGTCTGATAAGTAAACAAGTCTCAGGGGATCAAGTGACTTAATAGTTTAAAGAAGTTTAAATTCTTTTGATTCCTTACTTGATGGTTTGTTTGGCGCCAGGAAGTATCCCCTGTCCTGGTGAAATTTGACCTGTGTGAGGGGGATTAGTAGTTGTCACAAACATCCTCTTTTACCTCCACACTGGAAGAAATAGTTTTCTCCCAGAGTTCTTACTGATCAGGATTGTCACGGGGAAGTGAAGAATTTGAACACTGGCAAAACCTTTATCAGCCCATCAGCAGCACTGTATGACATGGGAAGACAGCCAGACATTCTTCTCACAAGAGATCCGTTTCTTGGCTGAGCTTGTGTTAAAGTGAGTCCTCTGCCACTTAAATGTTGCTGATAGTAGCCCATTTGGCTGCCAGACAGGACTTGGCTCCCTGGAGGAGGGCTGAGGTGAAGACAATAAACAAATCTAGTCATGATAAACTTCTTTGCAGTGTTTTTCTAATGACTTTCAGAGGACATTGTTCCACAGATTGTTTCTTTCTGTCTTAGAGCTATTCAAAGCAGGGATATAATCACATCAGCGCCTATAGCTGCTATGAAGGCTTTCAGCATGTTAGCTGGAAGATGCAGGAACAGGGCTCTTGTACTGCTGCAATGTAGAGAGCTGTTAATGTGTGATGAAATAGTTAGATCACATGGTTGCTTTTCAAGCATTAAATTGATGTCGTTCAGTCATTCAAACCGTTATGCTTCACTTTCATTCAGCGATATCATGGCAGAGAGTATCATTATGAAAATAATATTTGCAATTTGTGCAAGGCCAGGTGCGCATTGGAGGGTCTACACATGTAATCAAAATGATCTCACTATAACGTATTATATGCCAGGAAAACTTCATGTTAGCCTACTTGTAATATTGTTGTGCTGAGAGTTAAAATCTAACTTTTTTTACATGTTTCTTCTTGATGAAAGTAAAGTTCAGACAGTGTTCTTTCAATCTTCAATGTGTATAACCGACAAGTGTCTAGAGTTAATTCAAACATGAAGCTGATACATTGAACGACCTTATATTAAGGAAAAGTAGCACATTTCTGAAAGGTTCTTTAGCTGAAAGAAAGTGAGTTGACCTCTTGGGTTAAGTTTTGAATGTTCAACAAAACATTGCTTTTTAGGCTCACCAGTTTCATCCTGCCTAAGACCATAACAGAGTAGGTTGTTAATCATGTTAAAACATCAAACCAAAAGGTAAAGAACATAACAAAAACAACCACATAATAGCATAACATTGACCCTTTTTGTGAATATTTCCAGACTCATAGCTAATATGCCAACAAGTATTCAGTTAGACATTAAGTATTTCTGCTAGCTGACTGGAGATAAAGTGGGTCAAATATTAAGCACATAATTCACTCTTGACTAGGCCATCAATATGCATGCTGCAGTCTGCAATCATTGTTAATCAATTTATGCTTTTGGACTATTCACATTGCAGATGTGAAATGAATGTTAATGGTTGCAATAGATTTTATAAGGGGATGCAATATCAATTGATTAGGTGTTATATTAGTGACTGGAGGAACTTTTATCCAAGTTGTTCAGATTTGTAATACCATCTCTTTAGTGCAAGCAAGATCGATGTAACTGTACCTGAGAAAAATGGCAGATTAAGAAGGAAAAAAAGAAGAAATCGTGACTCTTTCAGCTTGATTTGAATTTTAGTGTGTGTGTATGTTTCTCTTTGAGTGTGTGAGTATCTGGGGCTTAGAGCCACGTCTTGTCTCCAGACAAGGGATATTTGTGTTTAATTGTGAGTCCAGTAAAGTGCATTTAACCATAGTCTTTAGAAGTTTGTGAATGCAGCTTAAAAGGAATTATGTCCAAACCTGTCTCTTTATTTTCATCCACTGACCACTAATCAACAGTCCTTCCACTTACTTCATGGGGGTTGCAGCAATTCCCTTTGAAGATGCTGAGGAATTCAGAAAAGAAGCACTCTGTTTGTTTTACCATTCGTGGACATCTGCACTTGTGTGACGAAAGCAGCCTTTTACCACTGTGACCAGTCTGGAATGGTTTACACAGAAGACTGTCGGTTCACTGCTCCATGAAAAAAGGCCGTTTAGAAAGCTGTCTCACAGACAAATGTGGTATTTCAGCCAAACACAACACACATATATATGGTAGAATTGCAAACTAGCAGCATAACAAACTCTTAGTTGATTAAGTAGAGATAGACAAAGCATACCATTGGATTTAGATAACTTCCACCCCTGCTCTGCCTCAGCTTCTGTCCATTCAGTCACCTTCCTGTGAGTCCTCTGCTGAAGCTCCAGCTCCATCCTGTGTCTTGGGTTTTCTCACTTTGTCAGCCAGTGAGGTAATTATGACCAGAGCAGTGGGAAAGATTTGGTGCTGGAGGGCCAGCCACATACCTGCTCTGTGATTTGTGAGTCACCCCACCTTCCTCATGCATGAATTCCAGGTCATCTGGCAGCGCTTTGTAAATGACAGCGGTGCCGGTAGCTCAGAAGCACCGGGACAAGCCGAAAATGAGCCAAAGTGTCACTTCACAGCTTTTCACATTTGTAACAATAGAATGAGTGTTTTGAAGGGAAAATAAAAAAAATTGTACACCTGTTATTGTAGAAGTGCTTTTAGCAACAAGTAAACAATCTCCAGTGAGTAAACAGAAGGCATTTATTCCCCTCAAGTTATCTGTTTACGATTGATTGAGCGAAGAAGTGCATTATGCAGTCCTCCAAATAAATACCGGTCTGTAATTGAACGAATGTTACTTGACTGACTTTCTGGTTCGTATTTATTTTATTTTAATGTCTTTTCTCCCATTTATAAAGGTTTTACACCTCTTAACAATGGTAGCAGCAAAACACAAAAAAAATGCTCACCTTTAACTTGTTTCTATAGCACAAAAGATTTATCACCTCCACCTCAGTGACTGATTGTACTTGGATAAGCTACCAAAATAAATCCGAGCAATGCTGCAATGACGCCTTCACTTGCTCATAAATGTGTCATCCACTCCAAAAGTTAGCAAAATCTACTGTTGTTGGCTGCCACAGCAAACACAAGAGGCTTCAAGGTCTTCCTCTCTCGCTTTTTTTCTTATTAAGGTTTAAGGGCTTCTTTTTAAGCGAGATTTTTGTAACCATGGCACACCAGCTTGGAAAGGCAGCAACAAATTCACAGCAAATAAAATCCAAGTGTCTGCTTTACCACTGTATTTGTTGTCAAGCAGCCGTTTCAAACGAGAAACTGATGCTGCTGCTCTCGCTGCCACCAATCAACACGTAGTGTCCACAAAACACCAAATTTACCTCAGTTTTGTTGGTGCTGGCCCATCACTTCCTCCATCTGCTAGATCATTTGTATTACTTTTAAATGCTTGGACTTAAACATGTTTTTTGGCTCATTAGTTAGAGAAACTTGAAAAGTTCTTACTAGAAAGTAAACATTCTTTTAAACATGGATTGCAGAGGCTGGAAATACAGACTTGTTCACATGTCATGGTTACGCAATCAGAAATATTTGATATCTATTAATGCTTTCACACCTGTCATAAAAGTGTGCTCCTCCACCCACCATCAGTAACCACCTGATTTGGATCTATACTTGAATGGTTGTATACAGTTGTATACAGACAAACACGTAGCCTGCGTCTCACAATCTGCTGTCAGCTGAGCATCACGGTCCGTGTTCTTCGTGGCCATTCATTTTTCGTGTTGATATCCAAAAACGAAAATTGGAAATCCATCTGATATCCGATTTACGTTTGGTGTAAGCCAAACAAAAAACGGGAAATAAGTCAACTTCCGTTTTTCTTTTGTAAATCACAAATCGAAAAACGGAAAACGAATATTTATTTGATTTCCTATTTTGGATTTATTCTCACTGGAAAACTATATGGCTGTGCTAAATGCACCCCCCCCCCCCCCTTCCCAAAGACCTAAAGGAAAAGGAATTTGCTCTTTTTCTGTCAGAATGCTTGCTGAAAACACAAGCAAGGCAATAAAGCTTATCACGTATTGGTCATTGGTTGCAGCTTACACGTCTTCATTAACCTGCCGCCATTCCCTGTTGGTGTTTCACACATGCCAAATAAGGGGCAACTTACAGCTGTAGTGACTAGCAGTAACACATTTCAAGCTGGTGTCTGAGATACAGTTGTGTGATGATAACAGTAAAGAGAGGAGAGTGTGTGCTTCTCCCTCTCAGGGTAGTTTAAGGGTAGTTTTTGAAAGTTTTGTGAGGTATGGCTTTGCTTTTCTTTTCCTATTTTGTTTGTGAAAATGCAAACATGAGCCGCTGAATGCTTTCAGAAAGCTAGAATTTCCTGTATTCCAGCTCCATTCAGTGACTCCACTCTTCTCAAGGAAGTTTCTCCTTCTTTCATTCATCCCAACACTGTCTGCTGCCTTCAACAGCTCACTTCCCTGAAGATTTCACAGCAAGACTATTCTTTAAGTAAGCCTTCCTCATGATTTCTGTCAGAAACTAGAATATCAATCTGAGCTCATCAGTTGCCTTTATTAACACTTTGACCTTGGTGCGCATGATTGTCCTGAATTATTAATAATTCCCAGATAAATAAAAGGGAATGTGGGGATCCATTTCAAAAGTGTGCATTATTCTTTAATAGCCTTCTTACATGCTACTGAATAGTGAAGTGATGAATTTCAGGTACTTTGAAACTTCTACAGACTTCCTAACACTCTACATGCTGATTCTCAAACCACCTCTATTTTCGTACTTTTTAAAAAGATATGTCAGTCATTTCTACATCAAATGATCCACTCTCTCCAACATTTATGATGTTAGTTCAACTGCTTACTTTTCATCCTCAGCGTAATTAAGTTTTTCAAGAGAGAATTCCTTCCAAGTTCGTGACTTGGTGGATGTGAGATGGATCTTCCTCAATTTCCATATTAAGCTCCTTCTCCCATTTCTATTTCATATTTAGCAGAGTGCTTATCATTAAGGTTTAATAAAGCTGAAATTATTCCTGTGTTACTTCCCTTTTAAGCTTTGATTACGATTTGAATCACACTGTTCACTTCCTTGGAGGGATCCGACTGGATTTCTTTCTGTAATAGTTTCTTAAAGAGAATGATCTGTTTAAGTTGGTCCCGAGATAATATTTTTCTCTGACAACTGTAAAGCATGTCTCTCTTATCCTAGATATTAACCCTTTTTTCATCGAAATGCCATTATTTTGGAATTGTACCAATTGTTGCAAAACTTTTATTTGAATGTATATCATTTTTGTGTTTCTCTTTAGCTCATTTTATGTTAGAAAATAGCTGTTGAAAGGCTTTTTCAATGGGTTTTGGGCAAATATTGGTCTCTATTTAGCTGTACAAAAGTACTACTTTGAAGAATGGAAAGACGGAAGGTTTAATTTCCTTAAATTTAGGTTTCGTTAGAATTTATGAATCTGTTTTAGTTGTTGATTATTGATTGCAAAATGTTTTAAATTTTTATGTATAGTGATGGTATTATACAAAGGTCAGAAGATCCAGCTAAAATAGGGGTTGTGTTAGGTTGTCGAAGGAAGGCTAAGACATTACCAGCAAAGGATTTGTGCTCTAGCCTTGTTATAGCAATATCTTCAAGTATTTTGTGTTGGCAGTTTGCTTCAGCCAAGAGCTCTATCTTGCAGAATAAAAGAAAAAGAAGAAAATAAAATCACCTATAAGCACAACTGTCTGTTTCAGTGAAATGTAATTTTTTTTGCCTTGCCTCAGGGAGCTTTTGTAAAATTTCCATTGAACAGAAACTATTTGTCCATCTGTCTGTTCTGTTTTAAACAGGATCTCTTATGGGCTGATTTTACGGCTTTTGACGCTGCCTTCATGGACCGATTGATTGACTGATTTGTTTAATTTGATCCATCTTATTTGTCATCTATGTATTATATTGAAACTTATATCTTCAGAGGATCTGAAATGAATGAGGTTGTTGCTTCCCTCCACTTGACTTAGTTAAAGTTTTCCTAAAATATTTGTATATTTTATATTCTACAGGGTATCCAGGGGATTGATTATTCATAAAGGAAATTACTGTTTCATTTATAAATTCCTTCATGATATCAGTTATGAATATATTATTTTCTGAGATACTGGCTAAGACTGAATCCTATTGTGCTACAAAAGTTCTTGTTTTTCTTTGTCAAATTTTGAAGTTGGTGCATAGATTTCTTGTATATTTTTCCATCTGTTCATATTCCTTATTATTTGGATCATAGGTTAGGCCCAGTAATGTTTGTTTTGTTTATTTTTTCATTTCGTGCAGAGCACTTTCCTACCTGTTGTACCAGTAAATCTGCAGATGTCTTGTGTTTGCTCTGATTCTTCTACTTGTCATTCATTTATTATTCATCTCATGAGTCAACTCAGAACACACAAGTTACCACACGCGTAGGTGGTGCTGCAATTATTCAGTTTATGTCTTAAACTGTTTTTCAGAAAATGACTGGCTGTAGTCAGTCATATCATGTTTTAATCTTTTAAATCATTCAGATGCATTATTAAGTTTGTTGTAGTTTTTACCTTTTTTCATTTTTACATTTCTTGACAACCTTTTCGAAGGCATTTTAAAGTGGGGCTTGTTGAACAAAAGAAGCCCTGGATTATAAATGTACTGTATCTGAACTTAAAATGATTATTTTTAAAGATTGTCAGTCATTTTCAATTCAAACAAATCATTTCAACATAAAAATCTGTTAAAGTCCAAAACTTGCTGTAACTCAGGTTTTCTGACATCTATATGTAATGTAACTAACACAAAACGGTACACTTGGGTTTTTTGGCATTTCAGTAAACAATCAAATTTGAATTTAAGCTTAGTTATGATTAGTACTCACATTACGGAAATACATACTATATACATACTGTATAAGTATATACTGTATATAAGTAAGCCAGTAGAATCGCTCTGAAGTGCAAACCACATCAAAAAATAACTACTACAAATTATCAAATTAGAGCTACAAATTAAAAAATTTAAAAGGCATCTCTGTTGGAACAACAATGCCATTCAGCTTTTAAACCAGAAGTGGCGAGTATTGTTGTCTGTAGCATATCTTTTGGGGTAATGATTAGTGGAATAATAGTTTGGGTAATTTGGTTGTTATGGCGATATGGAGCAAGAGTCACTTAGATGTAGTGGATGACAGGTTGAACTGTCAAAAGGGACTGTCAGTCAGTCATGCTGTTGGAAGGCCACCATTTTTGTTGACCGCTCGGCATAAGTACACTGGAATGTGGGGTTATCTTCAACAAGTTTAACACGCTGAATCCTGCCCCTTGTGTTACACCTGTGAACTACAAAAAAAATTTAATTAGCTCCTGTTCATGGCAGATCTGTTAGCTGAGGCAAACCTAGGCTTAATACTAAAGTCAGAATAGACAGACACACAGGAAGATTGATTAAAGAGGCAATATAAATCAGAAACCAGGTCAAGATCACCATCATGTAGCAGTGATGATGCCTCCGAGCAAGGGCACAAACAAAATAGTCTAGGCAACATTTAAGAAAGAAGATTAAAAGATCATTTTTGATGATGACGTACAATAAAAGAAGCCAGAATTATGTATAATGATGTAATGATGGTACAAGTAGCAATGAACAGTGGCCTTCTGAGCTGAGAAGAACAGGTCACGGCCATGAAAATGTATGGAAATGTGACTACAATAAATCATCAATAAATCACATCGGTTTAATGGGTCAGTAGGCTAATTATTGAGGATCAAAACATTTTTTATTGTTTCAAATAACTTACATTACATAATTCTGCTCTCAGCTTGACCCAACACGCATCAGCCTAGAGTGGTCAAAAGGGTTTGACTTTTATTATTTTAATTGTTCAATCTTTTCCAACAACGCCTTTACAAATTTGGCCAGTTATTTTATTGGGTTCATTTCCTATATAAATTAAATAAGTAGGTGGCAAAAATGACTAAAAGTGTTTGCAACTATGACTTCATCCAAGAGAAATAATCAACATGAATCTCACTTATTGTGGTTTTGTTACAGAGGGTGGGGAAAGAATCCTCTATTTCAATGAGGAAATGAGGAGAACAGGTGAATTTAAATGTCCGTCATTTGAATTAATCATCTCTCAGAGGATCTTAATGACCTGAAATAACTGAAATTAAGTTCCAATAAGCTCCTTCAGTAAGTTAAAATTCAACTGTGTTTGCTTTTTGTTTCAAAGTTTTCACAGACTCTCAGTCATGCAGGTCATGGTAATACTAAATGCTTGAATGCTTTAGTAGACAGCAAATGCTTTTTCTGTTTTTCAAGAAATGTAACTTTTTCGTCCAAAGCCTTGCTCAGCTTAGAACTGAAATAGGAAGCACTAGAAAAGTCTTCAGTTAAGAATTGAGAAATCCTTTTAAAATTAGAGATGAAGCAGAGAAAGAAGCGCAATCGACATCTATTCAGTTACTAAGGATCTTTGTGTCAGTGTTTAGGGATTAATCTGTAAAACACAACTATCTGCTGTGTAGTAAAGTCATAGTTCACAGGCTTAAGTTGTCTGTCATGGTCACATTTAAAAGTGTATTTTCCCCATCCAGCTCAGCGTGTGGTTTTGATGAACCCTGCTTTTTTGAAAATGGTGCTTGCTTTCCCCAAAAATGAACTGGAACAAAAAAAGAAGACTACTCAGATTTTCAGCTCAGCTCCACATAATGTAAGTAATGTCCTCTGTGTTTTTCTTAACATCTGGAAACTTATTGATAAATAAGGGGATGCTGTTTGATTAGTAAATCTTCATTAAACATAAATATTTATCTAATATTTAACCTACATTTCCATTAAAAATAAGACATTCCCATAAAAAATGCTTTGATTAGCAACCTTCAAATAGAGAGTTTTTCTAAAGACTGGGAAATATTAAATGTGTATGGTACATCACAACAAACAATTTTCAGGTATAAAATTAATTCATTTGGGTATATACAATATATACAATAAATGAATGTTTTGAAGGTAAAATGATGGTTTTGTCATTTTAGTTGTACAATCAAATAAGAAAGTTATCAATGTTTTTGTATTTCACTTTTAATTTAGATGTGAATACATTTATTCTAGTCACCACAGAACCAGTGCTCCAGTGTTTTTTGTTTTATAACAAGTTTAGATCCAAGTCCTCTCGATCTGAAACCAATTTATAGCTTATTAATAGAATTTATGTTCCATATACCATCTACCTGGGGATGGGCTGCCTAATTATCCCACAAGCTGAATAATATTGGTGTGCTTTATTAATGTTCCATGGTATTGCTAGGGACAACCAATAAATACAGCACTGGGGATTCCTGCAAATGAAATGGGAATATTTCAGCCTTTTAATGAAGCACTGCCAATGCATAGCACATGCACCTTTAGTTAAATATGTACATGATCTTTCAAAGACATATTGTTCAAAGGATGGGTAAGTGATGGCGGCTGAATTGCCTTTTACAACCAAAGAGCCGCTTCAAGCCGCCTTGGGTATTTCCTCATGTGAAAAAATGCAGCACTGCGCACAGATAAGATACAGCACATCTTTTTATTTGAATAAATAATGATGTTGTTCACTACAGGGACTTAATGAGCACATTGGGGGCCAGGCTTCACTTTCCTCATGGTGTCTTATCCCACTGGAAAAATGTGAAAAGTTAAAATTAGAGACGTGGGCATTTACAGCAAGAGGTCAGAACATCAAATTTCTTGCCTTGGGTTTCTCTCACCTTTCATTCAAACGTAATGGAAAATCAAACATCATTATCAGTACATTGAGCCATGAAAGACAAATGTGTGTGTTACTGCTCACACTCTGTTTTCCTCAGTGTTTTATGGCCTCCCTAAGGAGATGTTCAGGCCGTTTGTAGATCGGCCATGAATCCTGAACCTAGTCTCTCTTTTTTGTTGCACAGTGGGAGGTCCCTGCCTGGCGGAAGACTGACCATGACTTAGGGCCTTTTCACATGGCTTGCTCGGGCCCGGGTCCGAGCACGTTTGACCACAGATTTTGTCCATGTGAATGCAAACAGGCCGGGCCCGGGCGCGGCACGAGTGGCCCAGATTGGGAGGTAGTCCAGGATCCGGGCCACCCGTGCTCGAGCACGGATGGATGGCTTGTGAACGCAATCCGGGCCGTGCCGGACGTGACATGTGGGCTACAAGCGGAACTGATCAAGGCAACATCCGACCCTACCGGCAGGTTTAGCATTAGCAACACTGTTAGCTTCACTGTAAACAAACGT
>JAVQJG010025043.1:0-14011 GCA_036024015.1 Craterocephalus amniculus
GGTCCTCCATGCTGGGAGGGGTGCCTGCTCTGTATGTAGGGGTGCTGTTGCGGGGGTCCCCTGGGCCTGGACTACTGGAGGGCTCTGCACTATGTGCGGGGCTTACCCGGGTCGGTCCGGGTTGGGGGTGGGCCCTGTGGCGGTGCACTCTGGGGCTGACCGTGGCCCCTCAAGGCATGGACGGCCCCCCTATGGGTAGTGTTTTTCTCGCCTGGATCCTCAGTGCCTTGCCATGTCACACGACTTTGTTCTGTGTTGTTTCTGTGTGTGTTTCTGGGTGCTTGGGTTTATTTGTGGGGGTGGGTGGAACAGGGTTTTGTTGCTTTTATAATTTCTGTTAAGCAGTTTGTGTTACATTTTATGTATGAAAAGTGCTATATAAATAAAGTTTATTATTATTATTATTATATAACATGTCATACTAACAACGCCTTCATGGCCTGTGCCCAAACTCAGTTCTTTGTGAAATAAATGATTGGGTTTACACTCAGAACTGTTTGCTCTTTAAAGAGGTGCAGCGTGTAAGAATTACTGACATCTAGTGGTAAAGATTGGCATAGCAGTGTGTGAAAGTACCGTGGCTCTCAGTGGCCAAAGTTAAACCGGTCATGAACATATTTTTATATGCGAGTGGTATCGCATGCAGTGATCACTGTAGTACAGGACCTCTTCCACCTACAGCCAAACTGCTGCTTTGAAGATGGATTAACTAAATGAACACCAAATTTCTTTCTTGCCATTCACCATCTTTTTTATAGAAATCTGTTTGAGTTGAAGCTTTCTTTCACATCTCCACCTCTGACAGAGGGGGGACATTGGTCATCATCCACCAGAAAACAAAGACGTACAGCGAGTAGGAACATTTTCAAGCCTAAACCTGGAGCGATGAAGGTACACAAATCTCACAGATGAAAGCTGTGGGAGACTGACATGAAAAACAAAATGGGAATTTAATGCAGTTAAGAAGTGTGATATTATTAATATGGATCTACTATTTCACAGATGAATAAAGCTTTTTCCATTTTTTCCTTTTTGCCTTTTGGTCTAGTACCTCCATTATCTTCCTGTTGGCATACATTTTACTAAAGTTATTTGATTTAGTGATTATATACTCAAAATATTTTATCTGTTTTTATCAGCATCCAATCTTTTTTTATCACAGGGCTTGAAGGTGGAGGTGGACAAACAAAATTTGGCTGTATTTTGCACCTGAATCTAACAGTTTTTAAGTTTTTTCTACAAGTTTCATAAAGATTTCTATGGACTTATTTTATTTTTGGTCTCTGGGACGTCTCACTTTTATCACCGTGTTTGCATGTTTTACACATATATGTTAGATATATGTATACAACTCGGCAGATCTGTGCTTGTATGATATACATCTGTGTGTATAGATTGTGTGTAGAGTAATTCACCAGCTCTCTACTCTGAACCTATTTTGGGCTTCACTGAGCCCCTTGAATAAACTGTAGCAGTGTTCTGCAAGCAGACCTTTCTGCACACCTCCCTCTCGTTAAATCTTTATCTTTTCTCACTGGAGCTTAAAAGCAGTCTGCAAAAACACACAAAGCATGAAAAGAAGGAAAGGGAGGAAAAAAAAACTCAGGGCACTTTTGACAGAGGTCTTGTGTCAAATTCCAGCCTAGATCCTTGGCCTTCAGCGAGGGTCTTTGTAAACCGCAGACGTCCAGATGAAGAAATATGTCCAAGCTTTAATGGACCGGAATGTTAATTGAGGCATTTGTCATGATGTTGAATCAGAGCCTTTACATGAGCATGCGAACGGCCGGCCTCGACCTGCCCGGCCCTGCCAGGAGACCCTGCAGCCTTGTGAGTGCAGTGGATTATCCGTTACAACATCCTGTCTGAGTGGTCTGGCCCGGAGGGGTTTCACCTCTCAACCCGCTGTAATGGAAAAAAGATCAACCTGATATGACTAATGAAACCCGATGAACATCTCTCTTGTTACGTTGACAGAAAAGAACCAAACGATGAGTCTGACGGAGGAATTTGGCCAGCGTGCGCCATCCAGCTGTGCCAAGCAGGTAGCCCGGCGATAAATCAGCTCCCTGTACGACGAAACGAAGACCACATGGAGGGCAGTCTGAGGCAATGCGATGAAATCATCCCTCTATTAATTCCAATAACACCGAATCCTTTGTTTTAAAAGTTCGCTTACATTAATCCCGCTGCTGTTTAACACTTCACATTTCTTTTTGAGCTTTATATGCAAACATTGCACATCCCATCGGCCATTTTAAATCTGCTGCCCAGTGTTTCAAAAACAGATGTCGAATTCTCTTAAATGTTACTGTGGGCTTGTAACTTCGGTAACAGTCATGAAAACATTATCCTGTTATTATTTTTTATTGGCTGAACAGTCAGAGCTGCGTCTTATTCTGTCATAACCGAGCGGATAGGTCAGCGGAGTGAATATTTTGGCCTATTGTCCTCTTTGTGAATAAGGAAATGTCACATGTATCAAAGAGGAAGCTGTTTTGATCACAGCAGCTGAAAATGTCACATCATTATGACTCCACGTATGCAACAACACGCGAGCTGGAAAGGACTTCTCTTTATATTTTTGGATCATAATGAGCGGCGCGTTTGCGTGCTTTGCCTACGGCTTCATCAGGAGGCCTGATGATGATGAAATGCAGCTTTTACTCATTAACAGCTAATATGAAAAAAAATATCTTGTGAGCCAATTCACTTCTTTTCCCCAGTTTCCTGAGTTATAAACGTGTGTTTACCCATGCCCGAGTGATTTCCAGTCGATGAATATGATTGAAAGGTGTTATTTCTGCCATTTGGGTTTTAATGGATGTTTCTTTTTCTGTTTTGCAGCGCTTTACGTTGCCAAGATCTTTCTGATGTAAACATGTTCTAATTCTTAATCCTGCAAGAAAAGCTCAGTTTGATTTTTACAGCACAGCTTTTCACCAACTGGAGCCACAAACGGAGATTGTGGTTTGCTTAAAACTCAGGCCTAATCTGCATTCGGGTGCTCGCATGGTTTAGCTCCTGCCTGTTCGCAGCACTTTCCCTGCCAGGGGAGGAATGCCGCACTGTTTTTCTGTTGATAGCTTGCTTGAACAGCAGATAGAGCCGCTCCACAGCACACTTACACTACACATGTTTGTGTTCCTTACTCCAGTGAGATCAAATAAGTGAAATGGTGGTCAAAGATTGAGCCCACAGAGCAGCAGGCTGGTCCTCAGGTGGCCTGCTCTGTGTTGGTTTTGGAGAGTAAAGATGGACTTCAGGGGGGAGATGAGGGCCGCTCAAACCAGAGGGACCTGAAGCTTTTAGGAAAAGTAACGGGTATACGAGTTATGTGTTAAACTGCTTTGGTCAGTAATGTTATTTCCCGGATGGATTGGGACCATATGAGGTTTTAGATGTCAGGCTTGATGTGTGTACTTGTGCTGAGAGATCACGTGTGCGTTGTCTGTAAATTTTGTGTCCCTTTTCAGCTAATACAGGCCGACGTTTGTCTGCCCTGTGTTTCTGTTGAAGCTTGCATGGCTTCACTCAGTTATGAACATGAACTTTCCAAAAGGTTATTTTGATTCAAACAAGACTGCAGAGCGATTGAATGATCGGATATATTTTCATTTTTTGCTTGTTTTTCTCTCATGTGCATCAGTGTTGTGCATTGCAATTATCCAACAAAGACAGAGAAGTCTTCTCAGCCTGTGTAAGTTATGGTCAGCATAGGTTAACCACACGTTTGCATCGAGTAGAAACGTTCCTTATTAACACACTTTAAAATTTATTTGAGCTCATCCAACAGACACATACATAGCTTTGCTTTCACAAGTAGAACACCGCATGTGTAAATATTTACAGCTGGAAATAGACCTAGGTTACTCCAGGAACACTTTCTCCAATAACATGACTAAATCTGGGTAATTATCATGAGGACTAAAGCAGCTTGTGTGACACATTGGCTAATTTAACATTAAAATTTACCAACGGGAATATTTTTGCTTATTTAAACATCTGTAATCATTAATTAAAATCGGTTTAGATCAATTTTACATGATTTTCAGTCATTAGATAATAAACACTATATACTATATACTGTGCATAAAATGCACAACCCATATAAATATTCACATCCATACAAAACTGATTAACAGGCCGATGAATGGCTGCAGTAGCCTCCCTGCAGGCACAGCATACAGGCAGACCCTCTGTCCAGCAGAGGATTCTACTGTAAAAACAAAATATCACCACCTCATGAATAAAGAGGCATACCTGACACAGCCATGATGAGAACAGTGATTATTAACAGAGGTTGTGTGGTTCACCTTCTGATAGGCGCTGATAGACTGCAGAGGTCTGAGACACTGGAGTCCTGGAACGAGCCAGACCACTTTACTACAACATTGCTGATTAGCCAGTCAGCATTAAGAAACCAAGTCATTGTTCTGTAATAAGTCATTCTTCTTGCCTGCAATCTATAAAATCCTCTTATTGTTGATGTTGCGGGGACTTCAGTGGCCAGGGAAGGAGATCATACATCTTATGGAGTTTTATTAGCCAAACACAAACGTTGACATCATTTCACTCCCATCTGCAGTCACTTCCAGCTGCATGTTCAACAGCGTTTTAAGAGATATGTGAACCAATTTGGGACGGTTGAGGCAGAGTAGTGAAGGCGCATTTTCTTTCTTATGTACTCAGGAGGTCTGCAGTACTTTGCCACACTTTGTTTTCTAACCAAGGTATTTGCTTTCTTTTTTATCTGGTCCTTGACTTGATAGAATTCCCTGCTGACAAAGAAAAGTACGCCACCCTCATTGCCATGGTAGATCAGCAATTCTGCCACAGATTACAAGAGTATATTGAATACAGGATTGGTTTCACCTGGCCTCATGAATCCATGTCTGCTCATCCAGGTTTGTTCTTTACACAATTAAGTCTGGATTTTCTTGTTTTGCAGCTCAGCTATTTATCCAGAATCCCTTGTGCAATAGGCCCTGCTGACCCAAATAAAATGAGGGAATAATGCTCAGGAACATGCTGTTATTAGTGAGAACAAAATATAATGTGCTAGGAATTTTTACTTTAATCTGGAGTCTGAATGCTTATGTACTTAATCACAAGCTCAGTTCTGACTATAATGAAGCTGAAACAGCAGGTAACAGGCAGATTGTGGATGCTGGCTGAAGGTATCGTTTCAAGCTCTTATGTTCTTAACCTTGTTTTAGGCATGCACTACTTTCCTCTAATCTGCTATGAAAAGGTCTCCATCATGTATAAATGAGCATATCTGTACATTTAGTAAGACTTAAATTGGACAAATTTGGAATTTGGAAATTCAATTTTCAGGTCATTAACAGATAAGCACACATTTTAGGTGGGTGTTCATTTGATAAAGCAACTAAAGTTGCAATGCGCAATTTCACATGTGTAAACAAACATGACAATATTTTTTATTGTAGTAGACAATAACTGGACCAGCGGCACCTGCACAAAGATGCATGAACTTTGCTTGTTGGAGCTAGCTGTGTTTAAGCTTTCCTCCCCTCTGAATAACACACCTTCTCTGGTTAAAACCATATCAGTACAATCAAAGCTTTTTGTCCCAGACAGCAACACGCAACATGCTGCAGCTGAGGTTTCACGCTCGGTTTTGATCTAAATAGTTGCTGCTTAAATGACAATCTTGACAAAACTTTCATGCTTGATAGTTTCTTTACTATTTGTTGAAGCAGTTTTCCAGCCCAACAAAAGCAAAATAATAACAAATCACCACTATCAGCTTTCTGAGCCATTCATTACATTCGTTACTGTGAGTGCAATAAAACCCTCCAGAACAGAGTTTGTGATCCTGAGCTTTTTAGACGTTTCATGCTGCAACACACCGGTCTCAATGGGTCTTTAAAAGGGCAGAACTTGACAAGCTGTTGTTGAATCATTAACCATCTAAATCAGCTGTATTGCAGAAGGGAAACATCTCAAACCTGCAGGACTGATCCCAAGAGGTCCAGGTGTTGGTGATGTCTCCTCTAAAACGAGGCTGTCCTGCAGGTTTTTGACCTTCCCTTGCTTAAACATACGGATACAAATGAAATAGAAATTCTCCACAACCTCAACACCCACTAATCAGAGCCAGGTGAGCGTAAGCAGGGAAAAATCTAAATCCTGCAGGAAAGTAATTGTGGAGAAGTGGATTTGAACAACCTTGCTATAGAATAATAAACAGCCTGACTTTCAACTTCACCTTACTTTTTTCTAACACTGACTCTGCAGTAGGATAACACATTTCCATCCACCGTCTTTCAAATAAATAATATTTTTTGTAGCAGTACTTGCTTGACATGCTTTTCAATTATGTTGCATGGGGACCCGGGCTCTCTGTCACTGGCAGGTTTTTATCTGAAAATGCAAGGAAGAGTGTTGCTGTAAATGTGACTACTCTATGAATGCCAGCGCTCGAACAGATCATTAAAACTAGAATGTTTTTTTTTTATGCCAGACCACGAAACTGGATTTAAAACCTCATTTGCGTCCATATGCATCTGTCTCTAATCCACCTGTCCATCTTTAGCTCCTTTAGGTGTGAACGAGATCCTGAAATACTTCCCTACTTCAAGAGAAGCACAGCCTCACACCTGGAGGTGCAGAAGTCCTGAGCATGACAAGAAAACCTGAAACTTGATTCAAGAATTTAACACCTCTTTCAAAGTCAAGCAGGCTTGCTACCAGTTTAAAGTCTGTGCTGGATTAGGCTGATACATTTTCATCCATCCTCTCAACACATGCGTTGGATACAGTTAGTATAAATCACTGACTTTTATGACTAATTTTAAATCTTTCACACACCATTGCTTGTTATATCCTCAGGCAGGATGTTCCGCCTTGTCTCGTCACAGACTCAGTGACGGCTGTGCTTATTTTCAAGCCTATTCTTGGTTTGCCTCCTTTATGTCCTCTGATCCTTCTGGGGGAAAATGGAATTAGAAGAAGTAATTTTCTTTGCTTAAAGTTATTTCCATTGTCTGATTTTATGGTTGGTAGGGAGCTGGGGAAGATGGCTCCAAAACCCCTCAAATGAAAAGAAGCCGATTCCTCTGCAGGAATGAAGAAAATTCCACGAAATTTCATTATAAAAAGTTATGTGTTGGACAGCAGTTGGTTAGAAATGGGGTAAAGGCCAAAATCTGTGTTAATTGTTATGTAGATTGCTTTTCTGCTCATGATTTCACACGTCCGTTCCACTGACATGTTACATGAGTCTTATCAACTTCATGTCAGTAAATTCAGTACAATTCTTTGATTGACTTCTAGTGAAGCAGTTTCAGTGACATAAGCGGTGTTTCCATCAGTTTTTCACAAAAATAAAAGCAACATTTCTGAAATCCTGTTCCAATGTACAATTTTGATAAACAGGCATTTTCACCGAATGTTGTTTTTATCGTATAAGCTGTGATTCTTGTTATTTCTTCTTCTTCTTCTTGGAGGTATTTCTCCATTTGCTACACCAGGATCTCCGAAAAGGAACTGCAATATGCTCGTAAAGGATGTGAAGATGGACAGAAGACTAAGAGTAAAGATGAGCCTTTAGCCTTTAAGGCAGAGTAGGAGATCCTGGAAAAATGGTTTGAGCAAATTACTTTTTAAAAAATACAAAATTCAGAAGCCCAACCCCTTTCTTAAGCCTTAACGCCTCCATGGCCCGATCCAAAAAGCACCAGAAAAGGAAAGCAGGAGTCACCATGGCCACACAAAGACGTGTAGTATTGTGCACAGGTTGCGAGACGCACCAGCTGCAAAGCAACTGGAGGAAAATGGGATAGAAGAGGGACAAACAAGAGTTGAGTTTGATAAACATATCATCATCCAGTCGTTCAGAACGGGCCGGTTAAATTGAATGGATCGTGTTTTTCAGTCCTGTCCGCTCAACAGGTGACTAAAATATCTTATTTTTTGTCTAAGAGCATTTTAGTAATTAAGTGCTGCGAAGTGGATTTTGAATTAATATAGTAACAAACGCTACTGAAAAACGCCCCCCACTGTCACCTATAGGGGGCAGTCATTTACAATAACCCATTCAGGAGTCATTCAAAGGGATGAATAAATAAAATATTCCTGGTTTAATTCCTGGAAAATCTGTCTTTACTCAGCTAAACACAGCTTGAGAAAGAGAAATTATTATGAATGTTTTTGTTTTCAATGCTTTGAACAACATGTCACACAATCCACCAAACCAACCACACACACATCAGTAACAAAGTAGGGCTCTTTTATTTGAAATTTTTCCCCTTTTTTTTTCCACACACCGATACTTAACACAGACAAGCCTTTGTGGTCCCTCTGGCCCGAGACATAGTGACAATGTGTGCTGGATATCAACTTGAATGGCTTATGGGTGATGGGAAGCTCTCTCACACGCACACATATGGTAATACCCACACTGGTCCACACACACAAAGATATACACTCTCAAACATACAGATATGCAAGGACAAATACAAAAAACACACATTACAACACATACTAATCATCTAACACAGCCTAGCCATCTAATGTAGACAGAGAAATAGCTTAAAGTGCATACAGGAACAGGAGGAGGGCCCCACTTACTCGTATCACTTACAACCTTTTAAAATTATGAATGACAATCCTCTACAACAGCAACGCTGTAGCTTCACAAAAAGGTTATCCCTACAATGTCTCCAGCTTAAACTGTGTCTCGAATCATGATGTAATGAAACTGCATAGTTCACGGGGTTAAGTTTTATACATTATTGCAATACAATGTGGGACCAAGTCCAGCATCTGGGTGTGAGACGGGGGCTGCACGGTGGCACAGAAAGCATGAGTCCAGTGAGATCAGAGAAATTAATCCAGAACCAGAAGGCGCAAAGTTCTGTGCTGTTTGACTTGATAATCCATACGAGGATGGTTGGGGGGGTGGTTAAAGGTCCAAACGGGGTGTGAAGATGTTCAGTAAACCGGATGCATAGTAGGAGTACAGAGACTGAAAGGACTCCTTGGTCTGGCTCAGGAGATCCACATGATCTGGTCTTTGAGGTGAAGCAAGTCCACCTTGGGTCAAACAGCTCAGTAAGGGGCAAAGAGGACTTGTGGATGGGAGGTCCTGACAGGCCCGGGGGCCGGGCGGAGCAGCGGAGCGGGGAGCGTCTGTGTCTGGAAGAGGCCAGGGGTGGAGGTGTGATTAGTGGCGTGGTTCGTGCGGTGTGTGAAGGAGCTGCCGAGGGCGGCGGCGGCGGCTGCAGCCACAGCTGCCAGGTGAGCGGGTATGAGCTGAGCACTCAGAGGCTGACACTGCCGCTCCTTCCCCAAGATCAGCTTTATCTGCTGGTGGAAGACAAAAGACAATTTCTACAGCTGCAAGGACGACAGGATGAGAGAACATATTTAATATGGGTGCAATGATACACAAAATTTACAGCTCAGTTCGATACTTCAATACAAAGAATTACAATTTCATGCCCTTTTTTTAACTTGTAATGTTATTTAAACTAATTACAAATACATCTTTAAACTCAACAGTACAGTTTTTAACTTAAATGTTGCCAGAATTACAACATAATAAAGATAAATTGATAAATTAATAAACCACAGCCTATGAGGAGTAGTCGAGTACAGATCCACTGAGCTTTCAACACTGATTGCTTCATCAGAAGACAAGTTCATGAAAAATTTCTATTGTTTGCATTGCTTGATACAGTGCTCAGGGTTTGATACGCACCCACATAGAATGATCTGATATGACATCTATTGTTGCACCCCTAATATTAATCTATAATAAAACAAACT
Source organism: Craterocephalus amniculus (assembly GCA_036024015.1). Taxonomy (NCBI): domain Eukaryota; kingdom Metazoa; phylum Chordata; class Actinopteri; order Atheriniformes; family Atherinidae; genus Craterocephalus; species Craterocephalus amniculus. Next base: position 9,799 of record JAVQJG010025043.1, read on the forward strand.
GAGCACAATACAAACTCATCTCATGCATTTCAGTTAAAGGAAAACAAGACAAGAGAACATCTGATATGCATGAAAATGTTTGTGAAAGTTATAGCTTAACCCCATAAAAATCCTAATTTTTTTTGCCTAAAACATGTTTTTATGGATAAAAGACTTGTGGACCAACCTTCTTACTAGACTACTTTATTGGACCCTTGCTGATATAACCGGAGCTTTTTTGTTGCTACGTGAGTACAGTATGACTTTGTGGCAGGTCTGAAATAAGTGTGTCCTGAATCTAAAGTTATAATTGTTGCCTGGAAGGTTATACATCTTTCAGATTTCAAGAGTCTTAGCTTTCCATTGATGTAGAACATGTGGAGGTACTTGGAAAGGGAGACTGAGAAAAATACATATTTATTAGTCCTGTCTTGCTGGCAGGACGTCTGGTACCAACGGGTTAACAGCTGCAATATGAAATGACGGTGCAGTAAAACGCAGCCAAATCAAAGTGCTTCTAACTGAGAGGCTCATTTTGTTTAAGTATCCGACAACATAATGGAAAAGATATCTCCTGAAGTCTCTTAGAAACCACCTGTGGGTTGCGTTGTTACAGGAAGTCAGGCCGACATGAGTAAGAGGATGATGCCCTGGGAAAGGCTGGAAATAGTGAAATAGTGCTGTCTTTCGGTTTGTGTTTCCAAACTGTCACTGCAAAAATTCATTCATAATGCAAAAATAAATGCATAAATGCAAAAATCTGTTAAAAATCTAACCTGAGTTTTTAGAAATAAAGCTAAGCTTATAAAGAAAAGGCCGGTATGTTTCTGTAGCACATCTCCTGTTCAAGACCATTCAAAATGCTTTACATAAAGCATTAAAAGCTTTCTTGATTGTGCAAAGGAAGCATTTAAAAATAGTCAAAGGTGTCAACAATGAGCTAAAATCACAATAAATAATATCATTAAAAAACAAATAAAAAACCCAACCAGGGCCATTAATAGTCAGGTCTGATAAAAATTAGCAAACCTTTCCATGTTGTCACACACTTGTTATAATCTAAGCACTTCAGTTGCAAACAGCCACATTTTACAATTTTATCGCACCACACTGCAGCTTTTTTGCTGTTGTGGCTTCTTGCTAAAGATTTTTGCTCCCATCAGTATTTTACAGACACACAGTGGTGGTTCTTGAGGGGGGGGGCAGACTGGGACCAGCTGCTTTCTTAGAGGCATTTCTTTTTAAAATAATACAAAAAAGACCTTCAAAGTTGAATGTTGACCTTCAAAAGTGAATGTATAATTATGGTAGTGTAATAGAATTTTGCAAAATGTCTGTGATCTATGATTTATTTAAGTGACAATCTGAAGTGATAGTTGTCTCAGCATCTTATCTTGACTCCATATAATTATAACAGAGCAAAACAGATTTTTGAGCAAAAACACATCTTGAAGTTTCAGTGGAAAACTGTCACTCAATTAGGTACAACTGGAAAACCGAGTCATGGGGAGATTATTGCAAAAACAAAAAAAAATCCATATTTTTTAATTCCTTAGGCTTTTCCCTAAGCAGGGGGGCCACGCTTTGTGTTAGGGTGGCACTGGCCCACCCTGGACCCCCCTAGAACAACCCATGTAGACACAGGGCTCAATGACAGAAAAGTAAAAGCTGAAATACTCTATTTGCTTAATATTCTCCAATTTCAGAGTCTAAAACCAAACCAATTATTACAACCAATTGAGAGTGAAGAAAAAACACTCATTCAAGAGCTTTTTAATCTACATTCTAGTCTTTGTTGGACTTAATATTTACAGATGTCGCTTATGAATCTGGAAAACATTATTTTTACTCCTTTCTTACTCCTTTATTAGGCAAAAAGACTTGTCAGGTGACTAAAATAACTAGTGTGCATCACAACACTGTTTGCTCAGAGGGCTGCCACCTCACAGTGTCTACAACACTGGAGACAGGAAAAGGGCTGCACGGTAATTTGATGTCTTACGAGAAACACAAACAAGGAGGGTGATTCTTCCGGAGCGGGGTGTTAAATCAGAGAGCCTAATGGGACATTAAAAAGGTGCCAGGAATCTGCTGTAATTGCCGACACGGTTCTAAATGATCTGCAAGACGAGCGTATCAGAGTTTACTCTGGGTATCGAGAAAGTGGAAACCTGTTTCTTAAAGCTCTGTTAACGACAAAAGACTTGTCAGAATTTTTTTCTAACAGACAGCAAATCATCCTGATAAGAAGAATCTGGTGGCAGAAACTAGTTGCTCCAAAGCCAGCATCTTTTTGCACGTGAAGGTCTGACAGTTATGTGTGAAGTCATGCGGTGTAGAAACAAATGAAAAGCAGAAATGACCGACATGCAGCCTCCACCTCTCAACAACTGCCTGCATGGGTGAAAAGGTCAAAGTTATTTCGCTTAATCTGGTGCATCAGTTATGGAAAATCTACATTCCCGCGGTACCAGTACAGCAGCGCTTGTCATGGGTTATCAATCATCGGGTCAGGCATCGCACCCCTACGGGAGGCATTTACTCTGCGCTCATCAGAGAAGCTCCTCTCCGTTAACTCAGTCAATGATGGGTGTCAAGAAAAGTCATTTCCCCCACACTGGTTACCCTCCTGCCTGGTCTCGGCAAACAGCGGGTGATGCTGTTTTCTTATGCTTTTTGCAAGCTGAAAACCTAAGCTCCTCTTTATCTTCCTCTAAATTGAATCCTTATGGCTCCTTAATGCATCCTCTGTGACAATCAGAAACCCTTTAAACATTCGTTTTAACTCACCTGGAGAGCAAGAAGGTCTGAATTTACTATCACGTTCCAGGAGTCAAAGAGTTCCCCATGTAAAGAAAGTTTCTGCAGAGCTTTCCTGTTCTGGGGTTATCAGCTTGCCTGACTCTACTTTGAACCAAACCACTCCAAAAAAAAAAAGTTAGAGTTGACATCTAAACGGTAATCGCCTCAAGTCTGCATTCCTCCTCCAGCGCTCTGGATCAGAAAGGCCGTCACTCGTGCCATTTCTGTCAATGAAAAATGTCGTTTTCAGATGCTGCTTCCTGTGCAGATTCCCTATAGAACCCTAAGGGGATTGGTGGTCCACCTATAAAAGATGTCATTTAACTCTCAGGGGATTTTTGAACGGGCCGATCAGGACATATCAGAGACGCTTTGAACGAGAGGTGCAGGATAGTTCATATTTATTTTAAACTGAAGCAACTGGAGGAGCCAATGACGATGAACCAAAGATGTAAAACAGCAAACTGAGCATTGTGGTCTGTCACATCGGAGGGCTTCATAGTGAGTCGCAGTGATTGTTGCCGACACCGAGGCTCGCGTTGCTGATGAGATGATGGAGTTGTAGGGTGACTCACCGGCTGCTTGGTCTGGCCTTTCTGCGGTTTGCTGTAGGGACTGTATTTGGGCTTGGCTGGTTTACCCGCGGCTCGGTCTTTATGACGCCGACTGCTGATGTGCTGGAAACAAGGCAGAAAATAAACTTCCGATTAAACAAAAAGGGATTCTTTACTCTGGTTAAGGGCACATGCAAAGGTGTGTTTGACATTACAACAATATAAAAAGACAAAAGTTATCTTTCTGTTGATTTTTAGTTTTAGAACAAGTCTTGTCACAGTCGGGTATGACAAAGGAGTTCCAGACGAAACATGAAATGGATCCAACAGAATTATTAAGTTCTGCACAATGTATCATTCATTGGAGTCCAGTGTGTTGGGGCAGGGAAACATTGAAAACCAGCATAATTCTGGTGCTGGACACCCCTGCCATAGTAGGGATATGCATGATGATGCATTTTAATATGTTACACGTAGCTCATGCTTACTCTACAGTTGGTGTTAAACTCCGGTCCTTGCGGCCGCTAACCCGAAGATTATTGTTGTTTTCCCTGCTTCAACATGCCTGACTGAAATTAAAGGGCCATTGTGAAGAATCTGACAAGAAGCTGGTGGATCCATTTGTTCGGAGCAGAGCTGACACTGGGAACCAGCAAAATCCTGCAGGATAAAGCTCTAATGGGGCCTCAAAGTTAGGTCGATCCGAGCACGAGATATCGACTGACAGCTTTTTAAAAGCCCAAATCCATTTACAGCCCTACAAATGTGTGCATGCACACATGCAGTTCTTTTGGCTTTTGTTTAGAATGAGTCATTATTACATGTTTTAACATAATTTATTCATGACTAACAAAAGCTGCCACCTGGAAGTTGGAAAC
>JAVQJG010025047.1:0-10227 GCA_036024015.1 Craterocephalus amniculus
CACACACACACACACACACACACACACACACACACACACACACACACACCTCGGTGAGGCATCGCCACCAGTGGAGGGGTGTGAGGATGGAGACTTTTGGCCCTCTCTGCGCCTTTAAGGCTGCATGTGGTCCACATCTCGCTGCTCCCATGGCACGCTCCGCAGGTGCACGCTCTTAAAGTTTGACTGGGGAATGGAGGTAACAGCGGAGACGGCAGCAACGTTGGGAGACACAAACCCTCAACATCAGAGGAGGGGGGCAGAAAGGGACCGCATCCCGCGTGGGAGTGTCCGAATCCGGCGATAAGAACAAAGAGAGGGATGACTGAACGGATTGTCGATTTCTTATGAAAAGCAGAAGGTTGATACTATAACAGGGCTCGCGGAGAAGAGGGACTCCCGGCTGCAGCCCACCCCCTCTCAGCCATGCCGCTTGTATTCCGCACGCTGCTGTTCGGCTTTGTAACGCTGCTGGTTGTGCTTTTGATAATTGATGATATTGCAGAAGTGGAAAAAGAAACTGCGTAAGTAACCCGGTGTATTAATCCAGTCGTTGCTTGTGTGCGCGCTCGCGTCAGAGAGTGTGTGTGTGTTAGTGCTGCCTATTGTTTGCTGTCCAGCAGGTTATTTCCTTCGGGCGCTCTCAGAAGATCTAATATAAGAAGTACGCCGGGAGGAGGCATAAATGAGAGGGGAAACGAGTTTCTTTGAACTGATTGAAGTTTGGAGTTGAACGCTGAGTGTGTGCGGCTTGTTTTTACATTTGTAACACTCGGGTGCAGCAGCAGCAGCTGTTCCGGCAGCAGCCCGCCTGCCCTGGTCTCCAAGGATTAGGCTATTTGTCTTGCAGCAGCCGACATGCGGGATAGGATACATTTCCACCAGAGGAGTGTGAAGAGAGAGAGAGGGGGGGGGTGTGTGAAAGAGAAAAGGACAGCTAGAGGAGGGAGGGGATGGAGATTGGAAACAAAAGAGCATTTCCATTTTCTTTTCTTTATTCCTTCTCATAATGAGACTTTGAAATGTTGAGCAGTGCAGCATGAGCCCTCCACATCATGTGGCCCACTTGTATTTGACCTGCTACAGAGCCCAGTCTTAATTTAGCATGAACAAGTGTTTGGTTTTTTTGTTTGAAAATATAAGCAGACGTCAACAGTTCAACATCCTCCTCCTGTTCTGGTTATCATCACTGCTGAACAGATGTGTCACCTGAATAACAAAAAGAGACTTTTTCCTCCCTGAGTGAAGCCTTTGGATTCTGACGTTTTCCTTTCAGCAAGAACATTTTGTTTTGAATGCAATTACCCGGCTGTGGCTCATGTTGTAATGAGGTCACATTGGTCTGTGATTTGCCGTGGGAGAAGAACCAGAACCAATTCCACTCCTGCATAAACGCAGCTTAATAACATTGTTTTTAAAGGCCACTGGTACTGCAAAATGAGTGAAAAGAGGCCAGCGGCAGTCTCCTGTTTCAGTTTTCTCACTCCTTCATTCAGACGCCTTCAGGCATCTCGCTGTAAATTTATCAGACTCCATCAAGGTCGTGTTTGCAAAAAGTGCTGGAGGCTCAAAAATATGAATGTGCAGCATATTTACTGTAAATGTATCATAGCTGATGCGTTTAGGAACCTTGTGAAAAGGCTGTTCACTTTCCTGTGAAAAGAAAACCGCCTCTCACCATTTTGGAGTTCCATTACGCCCGTATTTCCCCTTATTACATCAGCAAATGGGCCCATGCTTCAAAAAGATTCCCTGTTGGGAGCTTTCCACCGTCTTCCTGTCTTGATAGAAGGATGTACAGTACACCTGATGTTGAATCCAGTCAGTGCATAAATGCAAGAACCCAGAGTCCTGTAAGTAATGTGTAATTCAATCTCATTTTCTTTTTTCTTTTTTTGTGTTTTTCCCCCCTCAGAGATATTGGACACTCGAAGAAGATGAACTCAAACCAGCTTATGCCGAAACCACACGGGTCAGAAATCCTATCCTCACACACACACACCCATGCACGCATACATATAGACCACCAGTTAGAAGCTAAATGGTTTCTGTATGATTCTCTGTTGCTTTCGGTCATAGAATGGCTTGCAGCCTCAGTGAGTCACTCGCAGCGAGTGTGTCATAACTTTTTAAGGAAAGATGAAGCCAGCTATAAATACCCAGCGATGTTGAATCTGTGAGATAGCATCTGCTGTGAGAATAAAACTGGTTTCTATTTAATCAAAACTGCTGCATCCCAGAGAAAATCACTTTATTTTCACAATGGCAATGTGTGATGAATGAGGGAAAATCAAAAGCGGAAATGTAACTTTTTTCAATTTTTTACGTAGTGAAATGATTTAAAATATGTTTTGGTACTTTAGTGATCTCGGCTGAAGTCATTGCTTCAAACTGTCCTGTTGTCATACAGATGTTGTGGCACCTGTCACACGGATCTCTGTGCAGCTGTTTGACTGATCACATGCATGTTGTAGGAAAAGTTGCATTGCACTGTCAGCAAAGAGAGCTTTTATGAACGTGTGTTCTCCATCATGCCTCACTCATTCTGATGTTACAAACTGTTTTGTAGCCAGTTTTTCACTGGAAAATGTGTTTGTCCACATGTCCAATGAGATGACAGCATCATTGTCAAATGTAATTTGCTAATAACAGTGTATAATGTTCTAACATGTAAAGCTACCTGGACACTCTCAACTTATTGCCGAATTATTTCTGGTTGAAAGCAACTTTTAAAATTAAAGGACTGTGAAAAGCATTAAGCATCTCGACTGCCGAGCCCCACAATGTTGATGCTATAGAGATTATGCAGTCCTTTTTTACGCAAAAACTATGAAAACTTCATCAATCATATATTCTTTATTAAAACTACAAAAGATCGTCATTCAAAATATAGTTATGGTCTAGTCAGTCTAGACCATTTGGTGTAGTAGGAACTTTACCAGAACACATTGAACTGAGCGCATTATAAAGTAATCCATGAATTGGAGAGGACAGGCACACAATTTGTTCTAAAAATGGGTTTTGAGACATTCCATTGGTTGTTCATGGAATCCATAAATCAATATATTTGTCTCAGGACTATGTTTAGCACAACATACCAGTCTTTGTTATATTTTTAGATGTGATGTCCCTTAGCTTGAGAAAGAAAAAAGGGGGAAGGGGGGTCAATACCACATTCATTTATTTATTTATTTTTTCTGCAGTAGGCTACTGCATTGGCACTTTTTGGCACCATGTGCATTGCATTGTGCACAGGCATATATGTCTGTATGTAAGTATGTGTGTATATGTGGGAATATGTATGAGCGTATGTTTATCTATATATTTTAGGATGTTTTATTTTTTTATTTTATTCTATATTGTGAATTTGTTTTGTGGCTGCAGCCTTGCAGAATGACCCAGTGCAAATTTCTCTCTTTGAGAGACAATAAAGTGAATCTTGAATCTTGAATTACATGACTTTGTCTCGTGATGAAGAACTTTAAAGATCAGCATTTTAACTGAATATACATAATTTCTTTTCACTTTTCAGAAAAGCTGTAGTACATGTGGATCCCACTGCAACAGCAAGAATGAGCACACACATGAATCCTCCTCCCCAAACCCACAATACCACTGCCAAACACTCATCAGACAACTGGACCTTCAATAAGACCCTCTCCAACCTCATCAGGTACTTTTACCGCTCATCCAAATCGCCTCTACAAGATCTCACTGAAGAGTCTTTTACAACCAGAGCACATTTGATGTCTTTACAGGAAGAACATTCTGAGATTCCTCGACCCAGAGAGAGATATCTCAATTCTAAAGGGCACGCTGAAGCCGGGAGATATCATCCACTACGTGTTTGATCGCCACAGCACCACCAACATCTCAGAAAATCTCTACCGTCTCTTGCCAACGGTGTCCCCGATGAAAAACCAATATCACAGGCGCTGTGCCATCGTGGGAAACTCTGGGATCCTGCTGAACAGCAGCTGCGGACCCGAGATTGACTCCCATGACTTTGTAATCAGGTATTTCGATTCTTTCCACTAAATCAGAACAAGTGATTTGATGCCTTCTCCTTTGAATAAGTCATAAAATTGGACTTTTGAATAAGCAGTCAGAGCTTTTTTAACAACTTCAAAGTTGGAGAACGCCACAGCCAGGCTGAGAACAATTAAATTCTCATACAAGAAATGATCATTTTGAAAGTTTTGTTTTGCATCCAGCAGTTGCACACTGTGTTTCTCGGGGAAACGGCAGCTCTCTCCTGGGTCCTGCCCTCATTTACAAACAGGACACAGTTTGTGAAGCCATCAGCCGGCTCTGTTTGGGTAAAGGAATAAACAGAAGTATTGCTTTGCCTGTGATATATGTCTTACTATTCATAAATTTGGTGGAGATTTTAGTCAGTGTAGAGTTGTGCTATAGGGGTAGATGCAAAAAGAAATGGAAAGCACAATCATACATAACATGCACCATCGAGAGAGGTGATGGAAAATACCCGCTCATAAATCAGTGACTTTATTGTCGAGCTAGAAATGGAGAAAGAGAAAGCAGTGAGCTGCAGAGTGTCATTAAACTCCCTGATCGACAGCTAAAATATGCATGGAAATCCTTGAACGCCTTTTTTGTTTTTCAGAAATCGATTGTACTATTTGCATAGGACTTCCTTGTCTTTTCCAAGTGCTGTTATGCTGATGAGGTAGGAAGAAAGCATGGTAATAATGCAAGGCCGCTGCAGTAATGGTTGGCTGAAGGCAGAGAGCAGGGGAAATGTGTCATTTTGAGGAGCTGAGGAATTTGCTTTGACGCTATCAGATGGGAAGATAATGTCTCAGCTAAATATAGTTCACTGCTTTCCCACCGGTTCCTCAAAGTAGGCTGGCAGTGTTTGAGGTAACAGGTATGGATTATTTCAGCTCGGCGTTTGCATAACAGTCGCTTTTTCTACAGAAACTCTTGTTCGTTAAATTGACATGAACTGTGAAAAGTCAACATCCCCATGCAGAAAATAGCAAAAATGAATTCTTGTGAAAGAAATCTTGGCATTTTAACGTAGAACTTCTGCTCCAAAAAAGATGTCTGACTCTAAAATGTAAATAAAAGCAGAATGCAATGATTTTCTCACAAATTCATATTTTATTCCTAGTGGAACATGAATAATAGATCAGGTTTTGAAACCGAGATATTTCATGGAAAATATTACATTACTTTGAATTTGATGGCAGCAATACAGCTTGAAAAATTTAAACAGGAGTCAACAAAAGCATAGAAAGTACGTGAAATGGATTAAAACCAACAGGCAGGTTATCTTGCATCAGGCCAGTAACATGATGACTGGGTATAAGGCAGCATTGCAAAGAGGCAGAGCTTCTTAAATTGAACGATTTTTGTTTACATTTTCCAGTGTCATCACATCCAAAGTCTCGGTTTAGAGTAATGTTTATTAAATCAATCATGGGATTGCAAATATCAGCGTTTCACAGGAAAATAATCAAAAATAGTTCATGGGAATAAAATAAAAACAAGAACTTACAAACAGCTGCATCAGTGTGCACACAAATACTTCACTCAAGCACTTACTGAGTCTGTTCGGCTCTGTTAGCTTGCCATGTCTTCATTTTTTGACAACTTGTTAAAAGGTCACATCAGATTGAGGCTGTGAGCTCTGGAAGGCCCAGAACACCGATCTCCTAGTAAAGCCTTTCCTCTTTTGGGTTTGACCTATGCCTTGACATGTTTTCTTGAAAGGTGAATTCATCTTAATCCTTAGCTTTCTTTGAGATTGATGCATGTTTAGGAACCCTTCTCGCTGCTATGTGGAGCTAATCACAAATGGCACTTTTGATTATTCACTATAATGTCTTTATGTCACACTTACCTTAAAAAATCTTTGAATTTGGTCTCATTCGTTTGAGAAATGATTGCACTGGAGGTGCTGAACCTTACTTCATGTAGCTCCACTGTAACACTCTCAGGTCAGACAAGAGCTTATAAGAACTTTTGTCAGGATGAACTCTGGGAATTCTTTGTGTAGGCATCTTGTACAATTATAATTTCATGAATATGTGAAGTGTCAGACAAAGTTATGAGGTCCTTTTGTGAAGTAAACAAAGTCTATTGTCAGTGACCTGGCAAACCATTCTCATCACAAAATCCATCAAATATTTATGAAGCAGATAAGGAAGCTTCAGATGGAGGGAAATAAGAGAAAAAGGTGCATTAAAGGGTCGAGTAGGGCCCTTGAGGCCCAAGCAAAATACTCCCCTTGCCCTTTTATGTACAGGTATGAAGTCAAAGAATGGTCATCAGTATGATCCCTAAAGCCCATGTTTAAAGGTAGATGTCTTTTACTGTTTGATCCTTAAAAGGAAGAGCCGGAGAAAACCAGCCGCGGGGTCATGGACAGCAAACAGCACCCCTGAGTAGTTTCCTCACCACATTTCACTGTGATGATAATCACCAGGCGTGAGTTTTCAAGCATGTACTTAAAGTTCAAACATGAACAAAACAAACACCACCCAGTTGGATTTTAATTTTACTTCTGCTCTGTTTCTCTGTTCAGTGAGGCACAGCAGTTTGACGAGATGAAGGAAAGAAAACAAAATAGAAATGTCCACCGTCCGCCACCTGGACAGCCCCGGGGCATCTGAAGCTCCAAAACTGTCACTCATCGGTTCAACCATAAGTTGTGGAAGGATTTTCTAGAAATCCTTTTCGGATTTTCTCACTGAGGGACCCATAACGATGGATAATTCAGCATTCGTCTTACATACCGACTCTTCTCTGAACTCTTTCAAACGAGTAAATGTGTCTAGCCCTGCCTTTTTCTCTTTTTCTTTTCCTGTCTTCCTTTGGAATTTCTTTGCCAAATTGGACCCAGTGTGTGTTCAAAACAACCAGTGTGTTGATGATACCCAGCTGCTAGCGTGTAGAGCAGTGCCATGAAGTGAAATGGTGCTGTAAAGTGATGCACTTGGACAGAAACAAGGTGGTGAAGTGTGGTTTATCATCCCCAGGGAGCTCAATGAGACCTCATGAGCAATGCAGGCTTGCTTGTCTTTCGTATGTAGCTTCATCAATAAGAAATGCTTCCCAGACGCACCTCCAATGACTATTCTTGTACTTGTTAATGTTCCTCATGGTCTTACCCTGCAGCTGAGCCTACATATTTCTAAGATGAGTTCAGTTCAAAATGTCAGTTCATTTCTGTAACCCCTGCTGACACTAAAATCAGACAACTTTACTTGTAGGTGTAATCTGGCACCAGTGGAGGAGTTCTCTCAGGATGTGGGGTGGAGGACCAACCTGGTGACCATGAACCCCTCCGTGGTCCAGCGGGCCTTCCAGGACCTGGTCAGCGACGAGTGGAAGGAGCGCTTCTTGCACAGACTCCGAAGCCTGAGCGGCAGCGTGCTGTGGATCCCGGCCTTCATGGCTAAGGGGGGAGAGGAGCGCGTGGAGTGGGCCCTTCGCCTCATCCTGCTGCACACTGTGAACATACGCACCGCCTTCCCGTCGCTGCGCCTTCTCCACGCTGTTAGAGGGTAAGATGCAACTCGGGCGCAGCTGCCTCTCGTAGGAACACCTGCAAGCAGCAGCGTAATCGAAGGGTCGGCAAACTGTAATCTGTTGCCCAGGTGGCTATTTTTAAACAAATCATTACAGATGATCCCCAGGGGCGTCAGGGTGAGGAAGCTTCTCTTCTTAGTCAGTATCTCCAGTGATCAAATGTTCTCTCAGAGGAAATGGTGTGGGTTTTTTTTCCCTTTATGTTTTAAGTGTTTGTGTCTGTCTCTTGCATTGCGTCACAGTTTTGGAAATTCACTTTCTATTTGCTGAGAAAATCAATTCTGCAGTCATATTGCATGTGAAACCTGTAGCCCATCAGTTTCCTGCGGACCTGAGGCAAAAGGAAGCAGCAAGCCTGCTTCCTGCAGAAAGACATCTGCCTCCCATCACGTCTTAAGTGCCTTTAAATTCATATTTGCACACATCAATATTCTGATAAAAGTGTATTTCTGACACTGATTAATAGCTTTTTTTTCTCCTTGAAATGAAAATGTTTAGTGACACCTGGTGGCAAAAGTGCAGTTTGCAAATAAGAACAATTTTCTCTCCGCTTTTTTCAAACTTTAATGGTTGTGAAAACCTTAAAAGGCTTCCAGTTCAGCCATTGTTTGGTTTCTTACAGAACAAACATGGAGGCAAACTTAATGCTCACATACTTCCACCAAGGCTGGAAATTAGCTAGAGACATGATTTTCATTTAAATCTCATGGGAATATTTTTTATTCACTCCACATATTCAGGCATAACCCACCACACGGTCCAAATAAAAAAATGTGTTCATGTGGCTCGTACAAATCAAACCTCAAATATTGGACTGCCAGACATTTCCACAGTGACACGACACTTTGATGCTTTCACCTAATCGCAGTGAATAACAGCAGGATTCAGTCAGTCTTGTCGTCATGGTAAGATTGCCAGGCAACCAGCTGAGATGCTGGGCAGATAGACCTTATGGTGTCCCTGTAATTCTCTGCAAGGAAGCGAAGAGCATGTTCCACAGTTTAATTGAGTTGCAGTCTGATTAAAACTTAAAACCAGGTGTTTGTCCTAAGCAGATCTGCTTTAGTTAAGTGTAAAATTGTAAAAAAATGGTATTTGTTTGCTTACTGAGGCCTCGTCTGCTTCTTTGGAACAACAATGATGATACTTCAAAACCAATTTAGCTTTTCCTCTATTAACAGACTTATTTGTACTGATGTGTTTCAGAGCAGATCCCTTCTTAGAAAAATGCTTTTTGCTTTTTGTTTGATGCTTCTTCCACTGCCTTCAGGCTTTGAAAAATCCACTCTCTGATTTTTTGTGCTGGTCTTGCCTCTTTCATCACAACATAACCCATCTGTATCTTTCCTGTCTCATTAAAGCTTTGCAGTCACTGCTGGGCAGTGACCATATTAAAGCCATTTTTTATGCTCCAGCTAACTTGTTTTCATAGAGGGGTGGTCTTTTACAAAATAATTAGCCTTGAAACGTTTTAAAGATTAAAAGAAATGTTTGGGGTTTTGTTTTGTTTTGTTAAGTGCTAAAATTTCTTTGAAAAGCTTTATGTAAAATCAAGGTTAGATTGAATGTAGGACAAAACGTCCAACATGATTTGATTCTCTTCTCTTCTTTGGATTCTTCATACCTGCTGCTGTTTGCCCTGCACAGCACACAAACTGCTGTGAATAGTACAACATCAGCCTTCCTCACTAAGCACAAGGAGTGTTGAAGGCGATGAAGGAGGCAGCTACGGCATCAAGGCTGGACAAAAGGGCTTTTTACTGAGAAAGGGAAGTTGGGACAAATTCATGTCCATCTGTTCCTGGTTGTGAGGGAAACAAGTAGCGCTTGTCACTGTCTTTTGAGCTTCTTGCTCACCTAAAGTATGCGAGCAGCTGTGCAGAACGCTCTCAGGGTGCAGTTTCGTTTTTAAAAAAGCTACAGCTAATTATAAAAAGAATAGATTTGGCTTTATTATCATTGCTACGAAAAGCCAAGAGATATTCACCGACGGATCAATTTATTCATTTTGGATGATATTAACTTTAAAGCCATCATCAGCAATGGAGATTTAAATACATTTATGAATAAATGAAGTTTTTAAAACAACCTTTATATATGATTAAGTGTGTGCTAGTGTAACTTGCCCTTCTGTTCATCTGTATTCCTCAGCATACTGTCTGACTTGATGCATAAACACCATGAGAGACATGAAGCAGATACAAATGTTGCTTCTTGGTGACTTAAGCTGTTGAGACCTTAAAGGACCTATACCTGATATTATTTTAATCTTTCTGAGAAAAATGGTTTCTACACAGTATATTATGTAGTAAAAGGGGTAGCTCCATATATATTAAAGATTCATCGATTGCACAAATGTACGAGTCAAAGGCAATCAATGAATCATTCATTTTTATGGACTTAAAAGGGTTAAGTCCGACTTCCCCCCTTTTGTTATGCTGCGGCAGACTGGGCATCGCTGGGGTTGGTTGGGATTACTTTTGTGTGCTTTTTGTTCCTGGTGGCTTGCCATAGAGCTAGAGCTGTGAGCAGAGCCTGCCTGATCGCACACACCTGCTGCTCATCTGCTGATCACCGGGATATTTAACCAGCTTCCACGCTGCTCACAGTGCCAGTCCTTCAAATGTACTCCAGTGATTCTTCAGCTGACCTTCGACTTTCCTCCAG
>JAVQJG010025080.1:0-48521 GCA_036024015.1 Craterocephalus amniculus
ATAATAATAATAATAATAATACTTATTATTATTATTATATTTATTATTATTATTGTTGTTATTATTATTATTATTATTATTGTTATTATTATTGTTATTAACAATAATAATACTCCATAAAAAATAGTAAAAATATTTTCATTGAGCTTACTGCTGATGGCATTCAAAGCACTAACATTAGACTATTATTCCTTGCATGATGACATGATGAGGGTAAGCTACATGTTTGGGGCAGACTGACTGCCTCTCCAACCATCACTGAAACACTGATATGCATTCATACACCATGCTGACACTAGAAGCCAGAACAGTGAAGTGTGTAACATGAGGACAATGATTCTAATTTAATGATGCTCAAATCAAGCATCTGGGGTGTGTTTCTATAAAAGATTTATTCTTAAAAAGTCAGAAATGCATTTTATAGTCAGATGAATGAATGATAAGGTGGATTAGAAGGGAGAATATTAAACAGGTACTCTAGTTTTGTACTTTAGGGCTGTTTGGTTTAGTTTTATGTCTGTCAGGCCTTATTTTTTCTATGTGTATTTAGAAACAGCATGATACTGTTCACACCTCTGTCTTATTCAGGAACACAGCTTTATGTTTCAACCATCAGCAACTTTAGTAAATGGCTGTGATTCACTGGAGATTTAGGGTTTGTTCATAGCACAACAAGCACCCTCAATCTCAGACATCTCAAACCTGAAAGTTGAAATGAACTCGTACTTTGTTATTTATTTACCTTGTAGGACGCTGTTTTCATTTGAAGATGACAAGTCTACTGTTTATGTGCTTGTTTGTCATTGCATTTAACTGTCTGCCCTTTCGTGTCTGCGTTACAAAGTTTTTTTTTTCGTTTTTTTTTGTATTGCAGTTGTTTCTGCTTTCTCATATGTGGACAACATGTCTAAAATGGGGTCACTCTTTCATTTCTCTCCCCTTCACTGTCACATCATTTCTCTGTTCTTCTTCTGTCTTTGTTCTCATTTTCTTTATATTTGAAATGTTTCCATTTCCTTGAGTGGGCTCTATGAAAAAGCTAAGGCTTTGAGGTTTCTGAGGAAGTCTTTGTTGTTTCTGCTGAATGCTACCGATCTGACATTATTGAACACTTCCCTAGCAAGAACAGGACATACACAGCTGCAGGCAAACCCCACATGCGAACAGAGACACATGTTCACTGAAAGTGGGGAGAAAAAAAGGGCTCTGGAGTGATGACCAGGGCAGGGGAAAAAACGCAGCTCTGTAAGCGTCGCACCATAAACCTGGATCCACTGGCTAAATTAAAAAACAAGAGCCAGAAGAGCTAACCTCTCACTTTGTGGCCTCTGACAACGCAACTCTGACCCACTGCTGACTACCCATAATCAATCACATCCCGGACAGAGCCAACAATTAATCGATCAATTAAAAAACCCACACAAAACCACAGCTGTGTAATTAATCAATCCAGCCTCTGCGGAGGGCTCTTATAGAGAGACACGCATCGGATCTATAGCGTCCAGCTCTGAGATGCTGCAGCCGGTCTCAGTCACTCTGCCAGAGTACGCATGGTAGGAAATAAAGAGGATCAGAGGGGGTGAGAGAAAATCTTCGGGTGTGATCCACAACTGGGTTGCGGAGAGGCTCTCGACGCTCCCATCATGCACCACCAGCGCCTGAATATTCATGCTGATGAATCAGGTACCACGGAGGCGCTCAGTTATTCATTATGCTTCTGCAAAAAGAAACATCATTGTCCCACTGTGATGGAATATTAATAGTTCGTATTAATAAAATATCTTCCTCCTCATCTTCAGTCTTATCTTTAACTTTCTTGGCCACTGCGCGGATGAAGGCCTGGGACCTTTGGGAGGTGACTATGATGTAACGGTGAACAGAACCAGGTAGCTGTTATTTGCAAAATCAGAGAAATTAAAGACTAGTTAAATACTAAGACGTGATCTTTTTGTTACAAAAATAAGAGGGATGGCCTTGTCATTATTCGGAAAACCCCTTATCTGTTAAAAACGTAGAAAAAAATCGTTTGGGAGGGGATGGTAAAAAACAGCTCCATAGCCAGATACTTAGAGGGGATGAATGTTTAATTTAGAGCTGCCTGAAAGTATGCTGACATTTCTCCATTGTTAGAGAGATGAGTACATGGCACACTGTCTGCTGGAGAAATAAAAATGTGCATCAGTGCTGTTAAAAATTCAGCTTCCCTCCCTGGCCAGACATGGAGATCTAGGCTCAGACTACAGTGGGTAGCATGTTTGGCATTCCAAGTCTCCTTTGATTTGGCCAGTGAATGTTATTCTAATCCCAGGATCTTCATGTAACACCACACCAGCTACAGGATCCATGTTTATGCAAATTGACTTTTCTTTTGCTTATCCTTAGAGAAGAAATCCATCTCACCTCTCTATCTTCTTCAAACACCTTTGACACGGCCTAACTTAAAAAGTCTCTTGAGACTAGGGATTCTACCCTTTGCAATAATGCACCTCAGCAGGCCAAACAGCACTCCAACCAGATTAACCCTGCAACAAGTTCAACTAAATAGTTGAACCTGCCGAAAATACGAGGAATAAGCAAACGCAGGCAAAGCAAAGTGGACGGGGACTGTTAGCTCGCTGACAACACCCAAGAGGCCCGGGGGGGTGAGAGTGGTCAGCCGGTGGCAAAGCAGTGACACCGAACAAGAGGGTGTGAGACAAGAGCGAGAGAAAAACAGATGAAGTGAGACTTGGAAAAAGCAGGAGAGAAGGTCAAGTACCTGCCACTCCTGTCAAACACTTCTTCTAACAGCTGAGCTGTGTCCAGCAGGGTGGCTGGCTGCTTTCACGGCCTTTCATCTCACAGATGTGATGGGTGATGAGAGCTGCTCTTCCTCACATTTAACGTCTGTCACAATACATTCTGCAGTCCTGGTAACTTTAAGAGTCTGCTAGGGTGCATTGACCTATGGGGAAATGTGCGTTAGGTGTTGCAAAATGCTGGGGAAAAAAAGAGTTCAGTAAGAAGAAGAAGAATCTGTGTTGAAGTTTCTCTTGATTCTCACTTAGCAACATTTTTGGATGTGAATTGAAGAAGCCATTTAGCTATGCCACTACTGTTGAACAACTGGCTTAAACTCATGTTTCCTTTGCTCATGTGTGTGAGAGAGTGCATGCCTTTGCCTATGGTTTTGTGCAAGCAGAACTATCACCGGGCTTACAGGCCTCACCTGAAGGCAGATGAGCAGCTGGAACGATGGTGTGACAAGTTCAGCCCAGAATCACAGTCCTGGATCAAAAACAGAGAGAGAGGCAGAGACTGGGGTTTCAGAGTTGAAAGAATTGTCCAGTCGTCAGAGAAACGCTCAAAGGGAAACACCAGAATGGAGTGAACTCCTGCCTGACCACTGAAGATGCAGACCAGCAGACTGTGACTGACTGACAAACTCTGAGACGAAGATAGCAATGCGGTCGCTGCGTCACACCAAGCCAACTGGCTCGCGGAAATGGGATGTGTTCTTTCCAACCCCGTGGGGACTCAAAGAACTCCCTGCCATCCCTATATCTGAACCCCCTTCCCTGGGCTAGTGCACAAAGGAATTAGGAAAAGAGATTTAGTTTTGGTGAGTTATGCCATATGTCAGCCAGTCTAACCGAAACTTTCTCACTGTTGCAGCTCCAGATATCCTCATCTTCAACTCTCCCAGCCTCCCAAGACAGAGTGGCAGAGGACATACGGCTGAGTGAGAAGCACCTGGCAGCCTCTTCAAACCTGCAGGCAGATTGAAATTAAGCATTGGTGCTGGGAGCAAGACGAAAGCCCAGTGATATCTCCAAAGGATGGTCTGGAGTTAGTGGGTTTACCGGCGTCGAGAGCATAGGGATGAGAGTGTGATGATGGGGTATAGTACTGGGAAGGACATAGTAAAGAAACTAAATAGGTTAGAAAGCAATGGCTGCTGAGAGGACTGAAATCTGGATGTAATTCTTCCTTAATTTAATAGATATATTTTACAAAAATTCATTTTCCTTCAATTTGTTTCCCCAAAGAGTTGACAGATTTTCATCTGCTTAAGTGTAGAAGGTACACATTTACAGTATATGAGTTTACAGTAAAATGATGTGGCCCACATCAGAGACTGTTGCACATTGGGATTGGACAGTTTCAAGTTGCTATGGTAAGATTCATCGACTTATTAATAGCAAAAAACAAACAAATTGGAAATCAAGAAAAGCTGCGAAGAAGAAAATATTGTGAGTTGCATGAATTATTACTAAATACTGTAAACTGCACCACAACAGCAAAAGGAGAGTTTAATTCTTTCCTTGTTTTCTCTTTCTATTCTTTACCACAAATGTTTTTCAATTGCTGGATTAATTAACTCAATGACAACTTAAAATATTCCTTTCTTAAAAACCCATCATGCTGTTACAAGATCAATGTGACTTTCTAGATGTTTGCTTCATCGCTCCTTTTCCTGAAAAGTATCCATTGTACTCTGACAAGACAGATGCCAGCTAAAAAGGCTTTTATGGACACATCCTGCTTCAATTTAACCTAAGCCTTGTTTATCATTCTGAATGGTGGCAATACAGAAAATCACAATGTAAATGAGTTTAAAAGCTTCAACACACTGTATCTCTGGGAACGATTATGTTCATGTTTAAAACGAAGAAAATTGATTACCAATAGGAATGCCCATAATACTGTACAGCCTCTTCTGCCATGCATCATCAGCATCACTCCCTGCTGTTTAAAATGGATTACTGTGTATACTTGTCATAAATGATGGATTGTAATGAACTGGATCCATACTCTCGCCGACATTTTCGCTGATGGGAATGACAGCGAAAATAGATAAACACAATAAAGTTGACAGAGGAGGCGGTTTACGAGGGTCTGTCCGAGGAAACCACAGACAGGAGAAAAAGATGTTGCAGTGCGTCTTCTGCCACGGCCGTTTTATTCCTACAAAGTGATAAGCGCTGGCATCCACAGAAGATTTTCTTTTATCAGCTTGCGGTTAATACACTGAGTAGTTTAAGTGGTTAAAAAAAAAATACTGGTGGAGCAGCTTTTTGTGGTTTTGGAAGCCATAATGGATCTTCTCACTTTTGGGATGTGATGATGGGATGTCACTGCTTGCACAATTTAAATAATTTGTAAGTAGGGTTTATGAATTACCTACTTTATAATATATTTTAAAACTGATTTAAGATTATTATATCATCATTAGAGATGTAGAGTTTCTTGCACAAAAGGCAGGCTTTGTTATGCCTGCTGTGTTATTTGCACAACACATAAAGGACAGTGTACTGAGGACAGCTTCATGGATGGACCGCTGTGTTGCAGCCTCTTACACAACATTCAATTATTTCACAGCTTTTAAGTGACTATAATCAATATTTTTACAGTAACAATCATTTGAAATGAAAAGTGAAAGCCACTTTGGAGTCTGAAAGAGGCTCCTTGTGCGGATCAACCTGAATCTGCCCCTCGGAGCGCCTATGGGGCTGAATAGTAGGTCCCAGCTCATTGTTTAGCTGTCTGCCTCACAACTCCATTGTTTTGGTCTCTCTCTCCGGCTAATAGCTCTGTCTGGCTGAAGGTGGTAACAGTGGAAAAAGGTGAAAGAAAATCTACAGAAGGCTACATATACAGAAACCTGAAGCCTGTCAGCCACAGGAAAATGTAAATCAATGATTATTTACCTAAAAGGAGAAAAATGAGTTTTCTAATCCAGTGATACCTTTACTCCCTCATCTGACCCATCCTTTCCCTGCTTTCAGATTACTCGCGGTGTGAAAGGAATAAGACATTTTCTGAGCTCAATCTTTACAGGCATAAAGATGGGAAGGGGAGGACCCTAACCTAATCTTTATAGGAAAACATTCCAATAAAGTCATGGCTATCACCGCTCGCACATTGCCTCAGACTGTTTGTCATTTCCTTTTCCTCCGGTCTTCTGTGTCCCATGGTTATTATGCTTGTGAGTGTATTACTAAACAGAGAGAAAAGGGAATAAAAGTCTTGAGACTGAAAGTTTTAAAAAGGAAAACCCTTGCTGCTGAGCGCTGCTCCTCTCTATCCCTCATTCCACTCCTACAAAATGCTTCAATTGTCACCCCAGCCTCCCGAGCTCCTTTAATAAAAACGGAAAACGTCTGGCTTTGAGTGGCAGAGTGTGACTGTTTAAAACCACTGGGATTCTGCTGTAATCCTACAGAAGACACAGGCGTAACCTGACTTTAAAGTCGCCTTGACGCTCCACATACGACTGAAGAGCCAGAAGAGGAAAGGCTACGAGTGTGGGGAGAGAAATCAATTGTACATGTTGGGCTTTTCAGGAAACCAGTTTGTATTTGATACATGCTGAGGGCAGAGACCCATATGTTTTGGTGAGACCTCATATTTGACATTAAGCTTAAAATAGAGTGAAATGTGGGTTACATCCACTGAGGGGGTCCGAGGGATGAAACTTGAGGACTGTCAGTCAGCGGTTACAGCTCGCATCAAGCGAACAGGTTGCATAGGAACCGATCCAGTGGAGCGTACATCTGTCTATCTGTCTATCTGTCTGCAGAGCAGCACCACTGAATAGGCCGGAAATTTAGCAATATAATCACCCCAATAGGGAAGGATTGATGAGGGTTATGGGTTTTAAGTGAATAAAAATGCAGAAGATGGTGCAGTAAAACGTATCCACAACTGTTTTGCTTTTTATACTAAAGGGAGAGGGAGGAAGGGCAACTTTCCAAAAGTTTCCTTTTCCTCTGGATTTTTTTTTCTGTCTCTCTCTCTTTTGTCTTTTTATCAGACAGCTGTCTTAGACTAGATGCAGCTTCCACTGGAGACCTCACTCTTTTCACTCACACACTCTCTGGCTCGTAGTTGCCATGGAAAAGCCCAGAAATGGGGCAGATAACAGTTCAATGAGGGAGCAGAGACTGGAAGGTCTGGAGGGAGGCAGCAGGCTTGTAAGGCCTATCCTGTCAAACCATCAAGCTCTTTTGATGCGTAAAAATGGTAAGGCAGACCAAGTGAGGAAAAAGAGTTAGAAAAACCGAGAATGAGTGCAGGTTTGAAATGATAGAAAGAACCCTAATGTGTTGACAGAAGTCAACATGGTGTGGAAAGATAAGAGGGTTTTTAAGAATAACTATCTGTGCAGGGAATACTGTTCGTAGCCAAAGCATCAAAAGAAGTTAATATTTTGCATCCAGAGAAATTATTCATTGACAAAATAAAATCACCCTGATACCTTGTCTCTGATGCAAGAATTCACTGTCTATAACCCAGGTATTAATCATCACAGGAGTACAATGTTGGTGATTAATAGCTGCAAGCAGTCAGTCAGAAGAAGTTGAAATGAGGCCGACTGGCACCGATGCATATCTATCAAGCTAACAAATCAAAACGTGATCATAAAATCCGAAAGGCCAAATGTTCTGGGGGACTTTAAGCAGGCACCACTTAGATATGTCAATAAATTTCACAAGACATAATATCTATAAAATCTTGCAACTATTGTGTTTAATAGTGAAGATTAAAAAAGCAGAGTTAAAGCATGAAATCATCAGGAAAAACTGATAACAACTTTAGAATTAATCCACAACCTTCTGCAAAGATAAATCTGCTGATTAGGAAAGTTACTCATGCCACAAGTAAAGAGCAGACTGCGTGGAATATGCAAACACACACAAAAGGTAAAGTAAATAAATACTAAAAAATTTGAAGCTATGTCACACATAAGTGCAGACTTGCTGGTGACAGCCCATCTCTCTCTTTTTTGTTCTTTTACAAACATTTTTGAAGTAGCACTGCCAGGAGAAGCCCCTCGGAGGCTCTTGAGTAAAACACCTGTCTGAAATGAAATTCCCTGCCTCCCTGAGACTGAGGAGCAAAGACAAGGGACTCCATTTTCTGTTATAAAAATGCAGCAATACTGAAAACACAGAAGTAATTTTGTACCAGGTTGATAGCTAAAAGTCGCAATATTCAAGATCGTGTTAAGATTTTCATTTTCATGTGGTCTTGATTGAACAATCTGGGCAATGATGTTTTTTTATATCAAATGTGTCTAATTCTCTGGTGTGTTTTTCCCTTTTGCAAATGCAACTTTCCTTTAGCTTTCAGACCGTGGTGACAGTCTTTCTAACTGATGAGTTCTGTGTGTACTTGAGGGAGAAATATAGCTGCTTCTTCTCGTAATGCAAAATGAATCACTTCCTGTGCATGGCAGTCACTTAGATAGCATCTTTAAAACTTTCATGAGCTGGGTATAAGCTGAAACACTTGTCTTATAATCATAGTCAACATTGTACCAAACCACAAAAGTATACTTAATGTAACACCAGTGACTTTGGTTTACGGTATGGATGTCAGTTTGTCTGTCAGTTGGTTGGTTCAGACAGAAATATCCAAGGATTGCCATGAAAATTTATAGAAACTGATGTAAAGCCCCAACACAGTTTGTGCATTTGAGGCTTGGAGTGACATCCTCCTAGACTTAGCCAAATGATTTAATTTAAGAGTAAAAGTTTGGAGAGAGAAAATGATGTGATTGATGCCCAACTTCCGGTAATGATTAAGATAAGAAGACATCAAAGAGGATGAGTGGGAGGACAAAGTTGGATGATGAATGCCACCAGAAGATTAAGTACATTTAAAAGTGAGGGAGACTGATTCTTCTCAGAGATGGAGGAGAGTCTGACACCGAAGATCCTTCAATCCTAGCCACATTCAACCTCTTGTGGGTCATTATAACCTATGATTGACACAAGCCTTCCATTTTTGTGATCACAGCATGTTTCGCTAGTATCCCTCTTCTATCTTCTGCGTGTTTTAAAAGCAGCTGTCTTCCAGGACAGGCTCGTTCCGAAGAGGAAAGCCGGCATCATGTTAGAAAGAACGACAAAGTGTGATTAGACGTGCTGTGACACAAAGCCTCTGAATTTGTCAGTTTGTCACCGACACTTTAACCTACAACCACCATGCCATTTCAAACAACGAAATTGCTCATGCAGCCTCAAAGATCAGGTCAGCAGCAGTCTACCATGAAGGGGGAAAACAGCAGATGACAGTCATAGGAACTCAAATAACTTCTTAACACCCGAACCACCTTCGCTGTCCTCTTTCTCGCACTTCAAATCAAACGTAAGGCCCTCAAGCTGTGGCAGCAAACTCTGGGGGTAAGAAACAGAGAGAAAGAGAAAATTTGATGAAAGACAACAGACCAGAAAAAACTGTCAGATACAGATGAAAGAAAAATGTCACACTGAGTTGTCATGGGACCATCTAACAGGCGTACATGTCCAGCAGGCTTGGTGCGGCATGTGAGGAGTAGATGTGGTGTACAACAATGGCCTCAGAGGAGCGGGCATGCTCTAGGGACAGCAGCAGCAGCAACGCCAAATCACAACAATACTGCCCTCTGGTCTCCTGAAATTCGGGGCCATGTGAGCATCCAAATCAAACAGCCTTTCAGTTCAATATCGTATTGGTTGTCCAGCTACACTCTGGGCATTAATTCTGAATGTGGAAAACAATGTCTTGAAATATATTCCTGCTAAAGGATTCTTCATTTTGGCTCCAAGGAAACCCCAAAACTTTTTGTTTATTTAGATCGATTTAAAAAAATCTCTCCAGTCTTACAGATAAAATGAAATAAAAATATTCCCACATACTGATTTTGTCATAGCATTTTACAGTTATTAATTAATCAAATTGACGAAGGATCACAAAAAGACCTAAGGTGTTGCATGTTTGCCACTGTGGATGTTTTTATTGATGCAAATCTAAGTCTCCTGCATTGTGCTTTGCAGTTTCATACATGCAGCCGAAGTTCAAACAACCAAGTGGAGAAAAAAAAGCCACACTCCCCAGACATATAAGTAAAGAAATGCTTCCCTTTAAGGAATTATTTCAAATACAAATCTTTCTCATGGTTAATAACTGTGCATGTTTCACACATTTTGCACTAGTGTTTGGCAACAAGGCTCTGACAGGGAAATTGTTCATTGGCTCTCACATGAAGGTTGTAGCAGAAGGGATGCAGCAGCGAGCAAAGTACTTATTGGGTGGAGTGCAGCGGCATGATTGAAGGGGTGCATCTGATGCACCCTGAGAGGTCCAAGCCATGAGATGAGGGAGAAACCCCAAAAGAAACAAACACTGAATTCTGAATCCAGAGGGATGCTTTTTTGTTGCACCACTGATAAGCGTCCTTTGTCAAAATTTAAGTTCACTTATTATGATTTTTCTTTCGCATATAAAAAAGAAAACAACTGTGTGACCACTGCAGAATGGGAGGGGGGCGAGCAGACGTTTTACTTCTGTGATTCCTTCTGTAAACTCAACCAGCATCAGCCAACGGGAAATCAATAAACTGACTTCCGCTGAGAGTGTCAATGAAATGTTTGGAGTTGCAATCCAAAAAACACTGCACCCACATGGCTTCAGACTTTGACAAACACAAGCAAATGGGGACACTCACACATACACGGAGCATGCACAAAACACGAAAAACAAGCACGCACACATGCACAGAGACAATAAGATAAGAAACAAATCAACAGGGTGCCTTCTAGGTAGATTACTTCAGGGGCGTGTGAAAGTTGTCTTTAAGCGTTTCTACATGATTGAGAAAAACACACGAGGAAACTATTTCACAAGGAACAGAATAAAAAGTTTTAAGTTAAACCGATTACCTGAATTACATGACTTTGAAAGCCCCTTTTTTAACTTTCATATAAACGGAAGATGCGACTCTTTGCTGTAACACATCAACTGAAAAATGACTCATATTTCTGAATACCATCTGTGTGTTTACAATATAACCCCAAGCATCTGTGCCAGCAGAGGAGTTTCTTGGAAGAAATTTGACTTGCAGACTTATGATTGAAGTAAAACTGAATCACAAAAGACATCACGCTGCAGCAAGAACAGAAGTTGAAAAAAATTGAGTAGCAAGGGGATGTTATGTACCAGATTTATCTCTAAAAAGCTTTTGTTTCAAGATCAGGTAGAGCACACAGCCTTAATCACAACACAGTTGATCCCGAGTACGAGTGCTCACCTTGTATGCCAGCTATCCTACCCTGGTGTGCCAGTGTCTGAATGGGTGGGTGTGTGCGTGAGAAAGCGAATTTTACAAAAGGCTTTGGAGACCTGAGCAAAGATTAAAAAGGCGCTATAAGCTCTAACCGTTTACCATTTGAGAAATACAATTTGTCATTTCACAGGGGTTGGACTCCTGGCCAGAGTGGTATTGATTCTTTAATTTCACTCGGCCAGAAAACAATTATGCATATTTTCCAAAATGCCAAACTAATGCTTCAGTCATGGTATAAAAAATTTACAGCGTCAATCAAGGATCCAAAAGGCTTTACTGTATTTCCCTCTAAAACACTGCTCACAAATATTGATAAACAAGACAGAATACCTGAAAGAAAGTTTCTCTTCACTCTAGGTAGGTATATTTCACAAAAACTGTCACCCTCAAAGTTTTTCTGACTGTTTATTTCCCAAATCCCAGCAGAAGTAGAGAGTAAAGTTGGAATTGTTGTCACAATGTCCGCATAGAATGAAGGATAAACTGAAATTTTATATTGTATTTTCCAAAGGAACATTTCTCTCCACGCAAGATAGATTGCCACCTGCATTGTGAATAAATAAAATGAAAGTAAGACAGTTGGGTAAAAAATATTTTGACTGAACTTAGCCGGGGTCACTATGTGGGGCCATTTTCCTCTGATTGTCTGCTAAGCTCCTGCTTTCTGCTGTTCAAATCTTTATTTAGCTCCTACTGAGTCCATACAGATCAAAATGACCTTAAACAGGCCAAGGTGCCCACTGGTGCTCCATACTACAAGCATGAAGTGGTAGAGGGACATAGGGGTAAATCAAGACACATCCGTGGGTTGATAGATACTGAATGTAACCAATAGAGAACACAGAGCAAGGTCAGCATCTATTAGCTCTGCCTTGAATTCACAGACGGATAACATTGTAACAGAAGGGTCAGCAAATACTGCCAAACACACCCATCTCACACTGTACATATCATTATGCCTGTCAGCATGCATGGAAGCAAACAGAAGAAGCCAGACAGGCAGCATTGCACAATTCCTTTGGGTGATACCATATATTAAACTTATTGTGGGAATTCCTATAACATGCATCCAACAGAATGTAGTTACTTTACAGTGGTAATCAGTTTAAAGCATAGCTAATCGCGTTGTCAAGAAGGCAGAAAAACATTATGTCATACTGTATTACTGACAATGCAAATAATTCCATCAAACCTACTTAGTTAATTTTCACAACCTCATTAACATAATTCATGGTAAGACAAAAACATCCTTGTGCTTAATCTAACAAATAACAACCATCCAGTTTACACACCAGATGGACCGATCAATCTCAGTTTGCAACAACCATGCAAGCATGAATCAATAAAGGAACAAGCATCAGACCATTATACATATGCACACAATTCATTGTTTCCTGAATGAATAAGTTTATATATAAAAAGTTTTCAGATGTGTACATTATGGTGAAACAGCAGGTCATATTTTCCTTAGGTTTCTCCTTCCAGACTATGGAACAATCTTCCATTACTTTCCTCCACCACTGTTAGGTTTGATTTAAATTTATTTTGTGTCATTATTTACTTATTCGGAGTGTAATATATCATTATTTAATGCTATGTTTTTAATTTTGTATCGTATTTATTCCATTGCCCCAAATGGTAAACCTGCTGCATAAATGCCTTCTGTTTTAAAGGAGCTATGTAAATACAGGTGGCTTGTCTTGACTTCATGCATTGCTTATTGCATCTGTCTCACTATAGTGAAGGTCTTGTATCAACAAAAAAATGGTTCAATTGCTCCTTAGCTATAATAGCCAAATCTGCCCTCCTTCAATCCTTGCAGTCCTCCAGGATCACAAACCTACACGGCAATGACGGTGCCAATGTCATGCTGTCACCTGAGCTGAGCCATTATTACACCGGCATTCTTAATAGCCCTATAGATTAAAGTCCAGAGGAACAAGACACCAACAGATTAAAAAAAGAAAGATAGGAAAGAGGATGATGAATAGCCTCAGATTGCAAGGCAATGATGCATAAATTACTAGGATGTTCTTAGGTATGATAATGCGTTTTAAGTGATCGCTCACTTTTGGAGAACTGTCTCGTAAGGAGGAGTGGGTGGAGATGCATGGGGAAAGAGCTGGGTGGTGGGTAAAGAAAGGAGCGGGTCGCAGCTGTCTACTCAATCACATCACCGTCAAGGGTATCGCCCTGACACTGTCTCCACTTGGTGCCCTCAGCATTCACACAAATCTCCTGATGCACAGATGCAGCAGTCAAACAGCACCCTCACCCCACTATGGGGGCCCGCAAGGTTACCCCGGCATGTCTCTGCGGCCCCACGGGCTGCCGCTGGGAGCACCGGCAACAACGTATTATGCAGAATCTCAGCTAACAAGAATCTGCCACGTGGATCTCAGAACAACATGTTCTAGCTGTGAATACATCAGGAAGCAGGAGGAACTTGTCTTTCTTTCTTTCTGGACGTGCCACACTTTTTGTTGCTGAGCAGATTTTGGAGGAGCAGCCTCAGATAGGAAGATTCAAGCCAAACTCTTGACATAACATGTGGGTCCTCAGTGTTTAGAGCACATTGTGTAAAAAAGGCTAAAATCCAACTGCATCACCCAAAGAAGGAATTTTCTGTTTTTGATCTGAGAACAGTGTCAAAAGGCAAGTTTACATGTAAAGCACGTTTCTCAAGACAGATCAAAGTCATTTACATAAAATATTAAGAGCATCACAGTGGAGTAAAGTAAAAGTATTAAAAATAATCTTTTAAAAGAAAAAAAAAATCAATAAAAACTGAAATAACTCTGAGATAGAAATAATAATCAATAATAATACTAATAATCAGTTGTTTTAATAAAAGGTGGCGAATTGAAATGTTTTTCGCTCTGATTTAAAACTGCTGACAGTTCCAGCAGACCTGCAGGTTTCTGGTAGTTTGTTCCACATAAGAACCAGCAGGGCCTCTCCATGTTCATTTCTGACGCTGGGAACTAAAAGTAGACCTGATCCTGATAACCTAAGTGATCAGGTTGGTTCATAACGAACCAGAAGTTCCTGAATGTGTTTCGGTCCTAAACCATTCAGTGCTTTGTAAAGTAACAGCAGGATTTTGAAGTCAATTCTTTGACAAAAGGACTGTTGTTATACTGTATGATCCACTTTCCTGGTCTTAGTGAGGATTGGAGCAGCATTTTGGACTAACTGCAGCTGCCTGATGGACTTTTTAGGGAGACCTGTAAGGACAACATTAAGGTAGTCCAGTCTACTGTACTTAAAATAAATGCATGAACCAGTTTTTCTAAATCCTGTGAGGACATTAGTCCTTTAATCCGTGACTTCACCTCTGTGTTAATGTGGCTACTGAAGCTTAGGTCTGAGTTCATGACTACTGTATAAATTTCGGATTTCATTCTAAAGACATAATCTTTAAAAAAGACTTGAATGAGAATTTTGTTAAAAAAGCACCATGGTTATAGAATCAGGATTTACAGATCGATCGATGGTCTGGAAACGCATTATTCAACCGATAGTCTGAAGTAACAGCTTTTCTGATGCACTTAGATGTCCAGTTCAGCCTGGTTTTGCTAGAGGTTTTTTTTCCATCCTGTTAATTTGTAGGCTTTTTCTTCCTACTGCCCTGTTCATGCTTAGGGTGGGGGACTGATTGAAAACCTACTGTAGAAATTAAAACTATTGTTCTATGTCAATTTTTCTTACATATCTTTATCTTTACACTCCATTTTTAGAATTGCTTTTGAGGTGGAGCGTGTAAAATTTAGTTATAGTCTCAGGGGTCGGTGGCACAGACACACAGTTTCAGTATGATCAATCCCACGACTGTGAACACATCATTAATAGCTCATTGGGTGGACGGCTCCAGGACTCAGAAGTTTGTTGATTGTCAAACAATTCTCTGATCATCTAACATCCTAAAGGTCTGTTAAGGTGTCTGAGTTAATCTTTCAATTAAATTGACAATTTTCTAGAAAAATAAAGTATTGCTCTATATTTTTTGTCTTTGTACAGCTACTGGTAAGAAACTCTTGGCTAACTTTGAAATAATTTTGTTTCTCTGAAGGTCATATGGGATATTTTTAAATGAATACACAAAAATTATTATCACAAAAATGCATCAATTCCAATCCTTTTAAAATATACAATTCCATTTTCTTTTGTTTAATTATTTTTAAACAACTGTAATACTCTGCTTAAAACATGTTAAAAAACCTCTTTAGTTTTTATAGAGCTGATAATTTAACTGTATAACACTGAGCCTAAAACCTAAAGAAGTCTTCACATCTTCTCTATGCTCAGGTCCCTTTTCTTTCTGTCACTGAAAGCCAGAAAATAAAGATCTCCATTTTCCTGAATAGAGTCCTACAGTATGTTTAGAATATCACAGAAACATAATTATCATATGCACTACAGTACACCTTATCCTGGTCTTCTGTTTTCTTCATAAAATACAAACATGCATAGACACCTTAAACTATGGGTGCTATGATAGACAATATTGTACAAAATTATCAAAAATAGGGGAACAAAACAGTGTACCTTTAGGAAGTTGCCAGCATATCAGAATCCAGCAAAATGAGGTAAATATCAATGGTGTGTCCTCTCCGACTGTCTCTGTGTGAATTGTACATTCAATGATGGAGGGTGGGGGTATCTCTGAATACTATGATGTCTTTACTGACTTAAATCAAAATAATCTTTAGAAATCAGTGCAAAATCAGCACCATACAGACCTTGCATCTTCTCCTATAACTTCAATGTGAAACATGTATGTATTCTTTCAACAACAATTTCTTTTTACATAATCTAAATGGATAATATATTGCTCTACACTGTAAACAAATACTTATAAGTTTGCAGCTCTGCAGACTTTCTTAAGTTAGTTAACATATTGCACAAAGAGCAGGAAGTACCAGCTCTTGCCAGTGTATTGCAAGGATAAGAGGGTTATATTGTGCACTCTGCCATATCGGTGCTACTGTTAGTGCCATCTGCAACAACTCAAACTGCAAGCATGCTTGGCAGAAGTTCAAGCTAGCCACAGTTGACTCCCCACCACAGGGGACCTCCTGGGGACCATTTCTCAGACTGGCACAGCAGTTCTGGGCGCACACATTCGTTTCCCTTCACCACATCTTTCTTGATCAGCATCACTTTGCATGTTCTTTACTTGCTCAATTAAAATCATGATGCTGCAAAGCCTGTTCATTTAAATTTCTCTTTGTCTTTCTGTACCGGTTGCTTATAGCTTCAGTAGTGGAGTGACGCGAGTGCGGCATGGGGTTGGGGAGCAAAGTAAACTCAGGTCACTTATGTCAATAAATATGAAAAATTAGGCAGAAATACAGACGTGTTTTTGCCAACCATACCACCGAATCAAGCATATCCGCCTCTCCTTTGTGACTCACAAATTTCTGCAACATCAGGTTGCTCATTACATGACTGATAATCAGCAGAAAATGTAAGTAAGGTAAAACAGTGAAAAGATGCATGGGTTAATGTTGACACTTAGTCTCCAGCAGTGCTTATACCCTGCAGGAAAGAATAAGAGAGGAGGATTAATAGTCCCATTTCCCACCCATTAATCTAAAAAGATGTTACAGAACAGCCGATTTCTATTTGTCTTATTCCTTTTTCTCCTCTATATCCCCTTATGACCCTGGGTTCAAAGCAGAAACACAGAGCCGGGCTTGTATTTGCACAGATGATTGCTGTCTGGCAGGAAACTGAAGAAACAAGACGTTAGAGTTTAAGTTAACCAGCCTAAAGAGAAGATGGCAAAGAAAGAGAGAGAGAACAACAGAGTGTGTGCGACAGGGGTTTGACATGGCAGGACAGCTGGGGCCTTGGGCTCGAGTCAGGGAGACAGGGACACAGGATGTCTGCGTAAAAACACTCCCCCGGGCCCTTTAAACGCCACATGCAGCTTTGCACAAAACACTCCAAAATACCACCAAAGAAATGGCCAGTGAAGTAGAGAGCTCATCTGGCAGTGTCAGATTTGGAGCTCACAAGCTTAACCTGCAGCCTGAGGTTCATTTCAGCTTTGTTACATCAGTGAGCAAAGGTTTAGTTTTTCTGTCATCAGCTCCGACGGAATCTCACCAAATACATATGTCACCGCATTATGGTGCACAGAGAAGATTAAAAAAAAGACCAGTTGCCACCTCACGGATTCCTTGGGGAGAGCTATCCAAGCTTGGTTCCACTTGCATGCAGGGCAGCCATCATCTCTGCACCAAGCATGCACAGTAAGCATGTAGGCAACAAGAAGAGACAGCTGACCTAAGAGGTTTGAGTTTGCCTCCAGGGTAGACCCAGTCAGTATCTAACACTTAAAAGTACTACCAGCATTATAATACAATAAAGTACACACTCAGTGACCCATGGAGACGTACACAGAGGACAATCTGTTCGAATTGGCAGTTCACTACTGTACCATTAACCTTGAAGAAAGGAACTAATAAAAGTGTGCTTTTGTACCCTTTCCTTGTCTCTATTTAATTTGTCCTGAAACTGAATTTCCCTCAGGTGTTGTGCCTGAGTAGACCTTCGAATAATGCCAGAAAGAAAG
The DNA here is from genome assembly GCA_036024015.1 of Craterocephalus amniculus. Taxonomy (NCBI): domain Eukaryota; kingdom Metazoa; phylum Chordata; class Actinopteri; order Atheriniformes; family Atherinidae; genus Craterocephalus; species Craterocephalus amniculus. Next base: position 17,676 of record JAVQJG010025080.1, read on the forward strand.
TCTTCTGGTTTTGTGTGAAACCTGAAGAAGTACATTCTTGGTATTGAACAGAGAGGTGGGGGGGGGGGGACAGAAAGAAAGAAACATGTTATAGCAGAGACCTTGTGTATACCAGCAAACAAGGGCTGCAAGCGCTTAAAAAAAACCTTTTAAATAGATTCTGAAGAATTGTTCAAGAAGATGAGAGCTCTATCTTCCATCATCCTGGCCCTGCATGTGCAGGCGTTTTTACCAGAAAGGCACCACAATGTGTGATATTGTGAGTTTTTCAGAAAATGCATCTATTTTTTTCAACAATGTGAAGGCTGTCTGACAACAAGTACCCATACAACATAGAAGAAAAGAAATAGGAAACACCTCGATTATTTATTTTTTTCTTACATTCAAAAGTAAATTGCTGCTTTATGCCATAACCGGAGTTACAGAGCAATGTAGCCATGCCTTCTTTCTGCCTTTGCACGTCTTTTCACTGGGAGTCAAGAGGCCACACAAGCAATGAGAAAATGCGGTGTGTGTCAGGAACAGGAAAAAGCGAAGTGAGAGAACCAAGGTGAGGACAAAGGATGAATCTATATTGTTTTGTGCCGATGGGCTAAATCAAAATAAAGAATGCATACCTGTGAGCCTCACTGTAACAAATAAGTAAAGGTAAAAGGAATAATCTAGCTCATCTTGTCACAACACTATGTTTTGCAGGGAATCCTTCGGTGTCAGCAAAAGATGTTATGAAACATACCAAGGTGCCAAAACCATGAGACCTTTAAGCAGCTTGAGGAGTGCCTGTACAATTTTAGTGATGCTTGTTCACATCTTTCTTGTTCAAAAGAAAAGAGATAATGCAAAGAAACATTTCTCTCTTGCTTTTTTTCATAGGGTGAAAGTTAAAGGGTTAATGTCATTAGTGATTGTACTGCCTGTCAAACATAACAAGTCATAAAGGCAGAGATACCTGAGAGAGGAGTAAAAGGTGGAGGAGACTAACTAAAAAACGGGCTTGAAAATATGCCAGAAATATTTGAAATGCTGAAATACACGTCCACAAACAGACCTGATAGCAAACATATCCTTAAATGAATGTGTCCCTGAGCATTCTTGAAGGTGTGTGACACCCGTACAACTGTAGCAGTTAAAGTGCCACACCATTTTGCCTGCCATCAATTCTGCACCGCAACCAATATACCGAATCCTGCACTTGCTGGATGAAAGAATAGGAAGGGTGGAAGGCAAGAAAAACAAAAGCGATTGATATAAATGATCTGCCGGCCAAGAGAGGCCCCCAGCCAGGGGCGAGCGGAGGTTCGCTCGATACCAATTGATCGTGGGAGGCCCAGGCATTCGTCTTAATTCCGACTAATTAGGGCAGGGGCTGACGAGTAGGGGTTAGAGGGACAAGTCGTTGGATATGTGTGTGCATGTGTTCTCGTGCGTCAGTGGGACCTCCCAGACACCAAAATCTAGCTCCCATGTTTACAAAGTGTGGAACAAGTAGAGGATTAAGGAAATCAGTTTAGGAAACAACAACCGTCACCACATTAGTGCCGCTGCCAAAATAATTCCTGTCTTCAGTGGCTTGCCTGACAGGCAGAATGGGAGTAAATCCTACTTACTTTTTTTTTATCGTGTTTGTGTGAAAAATGCTGATTATCTTGTGCCTGCAAAAAAGTCTGGCCTTTCGGAGCACAGAGGAAGCAGGAGAGAGATTCATCTCTTGCCTCACCCCTTCCACTGATAGACATCAAAGCGCTTTAATTTGCAGGAAAGAAAAATTAGGCTCGATAACTGCATGCATGGCTTTGAGTGTGAAAAATGATGGAAAATAAGCTCCTGGTGAGAGAGACAGTGTTGCAAGCGCGAGAGGGAAAATACTTTAACAGGCAGTCTTATAGTAGTAGAAGGTAATGGGAACTTGAGAATGGGAGCTGCGAGCTGGGAGGTACCTAGGAGTTTAGAGGCAAAGCCCTTTTAAAAGATCAGAGCACTTGGGAGCGAAACCTGAATGTATGCTGAGCTGAAGAGAGCCGGGCTCAGACTCTGATTTCTATCTGTGGCTCCCTGAGGATGTTAGCGGCGTGAAGTGGAAGGCGGCAGAGGGGAAGGTATCGCCGCCAATGAGGGGCTGCAGCAGTGACAATTGTACCTGACTGCAGATCACAATCAGAGGACAGAAACACACACGGCCACTCATGTGAAGGTGAAAAAGCCCGGCCTCGCGCAGCACAGCTCCACAGACAAAAGAGACAAAATATCAGAGGATAATAGTGACAGACAGGCAACATATCTGTATCAGACAAGATCCCACTGTTGAAGAGAAAACAAAAAAAAAAAGAGAGAAAAGAATGTCAGATGGCTGGGCTGACCTGTGCTCTTTGGCTCTCGCTCTTATTGGTCAGACTCGAAGAGGCTGACAGATAAACTTGAATATCAGCTACCAGTCACATAAACTTTACTGTCCTTTTAACCTCTGGCACTTTGTTCGCTGCCAGCTATTCACATCTCAGCCCGCCTCGGTTGAGCCGCCGGCCCCCCGAGGGCGGCGCTTTATCGGGAGTTCACGAACAAAAGCATACAAACAGTGGGAGTCTGGATATCCTCACTATAAATACCTCCGCAGCTACTGACGCGGTGTCATCCTATTCACATCAAATAAACCAATCAGGATGGACATGTCCCCTGAAATTTCTGCTCATCAGCTCAAGTGTGATGTCCTAATGACTGCCTGGCTGTCGATACCGGTCCGCATAACAGCGCGCCCTGAGGGGGACAATTAGGAAGAGAAGGAGATGTTTTCCTTGATAAATGTTGTCAGTGCTGGTACTGGTACTAATAAGCAGTAATTTGCTGTTGGAAACTCTGATGACACAGACTGTAACAGCTCAATCACAGACGGATGGATAAACCCACCAACATATAACAATAAAGTGAGATTAATACTTTAATTAATTATGAAAGGTGGGAGCTAAAAATATGTAATGTTTACATGATTGAGCCTGAGAAATATGCAGAAGATTGTAAGCTGAGAGCTTTATGATCATATGCATCAATTTTAAAACAGTGTCTCTGCAGGTTTCAGTGTTAAATTTGTATCTCTGGTTTTAAATTAAGAAAGAAGAAGGATTCATTTCTTATCTGAAAAGCTTCCTTAGTCCTAAACAAACATTCAGATGCAATCTGAAACATCTTGAAGGACCAAAAGATGGCCATGTTTTTTTTGTTTAAACATTTAGGATTGCCATGACCCAGATGACTAAGATTCTTAGCTGACTTAATTCAGCTTGTCATATAAAAAGAGCCCGTACATACTGCATTTTGCTGCAGGACCTTTTGTCATCTTTTCTCTGAAATGTTCTGCATTGGCTTCTACCACCATCCATTCCCTCCAGCTTGCTCCAACTGGTCAGTTGTGTGATCCAAAACATCAGAGTAGACAGCAATTTTGAGGTGTGACAAACAACAATGGACAGACATTACCAAATTGCATTTTTTAAAATCAATATCATTAAGTTAATATGGAGAATACTGACCTGCAAACAAGGCATATCAAGCAGTGGACCAGGAGGAGTTCATGAGAGAAGAAATTTAGTTGGTTTGATAGACCTTCTACATGTTTAACAAGCTATTGAGCGCACAGAAAATAAGAGAGAAATAAACATAATTACTTGAATAATAGTTAAATGTTTGATTTCTTTAGTTTGTTATTAACACAACCTGCTTATCAGAATGATTGCTCTCTGCCTGTTAGGGGAACAGGGAAAGTTCGTTTTTAGCAGTCCCCAAAAAAGTTGCTGTGCAAAATGTGAAAACAACAAAGCAACAATTAACTTATCTAAGATTTTTTTTTAAATTAATAAACCAACACAGAAAGCAAAGCAAAGGGGGTCATTATGGCATGGAAAATATTGGCTCATCTTGAAAACCCCTGGGAAAAAAAATCCCTGCTTTTGGTACACTTTAGGACTTGATTTGCGAAACAGCCCTGGGTGTATTTTGTGGTATTTTGCATTTCATGATATGCCAAATGTTTTCAGTTTGCCTGGACAGCAAGCAGAACAGTCCAGCACGCAGACTTCAAGACCAAAAGGTCACACTGGTGTAACAGATGCAGTTTGCCATTGTATTTCTGAATATGCAAGGCTTTCCTTAAAAAAATATTTTGTCTGGATAAGAAAAGCAGATCTTGCTTTTCAACCCATATACATATCAGTATTGATGGAGTCTGTCCAGATGTGTAAATAACCAGTTCCATAGACACTAATGAACCACCGCATGTTAAAAGACTGTAGGCTTTTACATCAAGACCTGATAACAAGTCCTATGTCCCTCTTCTCTTTACCCCGGAGGGTACAGCCTCTACTATTACCTAAAAGACCAGTCAAATCTTGATTCACCACAGCACATTTCCCACTATGCCTCCATCCATTTTAAATGGGCTTTGGCTTGGAACAGACCACGGCGATTATAGATATTGTTCACATACTGTATGGCTTCTTTTTTGCATGATAGAGATTGAACCTGTATCTAAAAATGTAACGATTAACTGTATTCACAAAAAAATTATTTCTGGGAGGGTTTTTCAGTCCGTGCAGTGATTTCTATGACAGAATCACGTTTGCTTTTAATGCAGTGCTGCCTCAGGACCTCAAAATAATCCAATATTGACTTTCTCTTGCATACAGAGATTCTCTGAGTCTAGATATTATCTTCTGCAGATGATGGAATATTCAATTTTGCCTTGAGATACACTTCTCAAATTACTACCTAGTTTATAGACACATTTCTTTTTATTTTTCCTTGTGTCAACCTTTATTCTGAGAGACTTCATGTCACTGACTTGTTGCAAATGAACCATCTGCAGTATGGTCCTTGAGCTGCTTCTTTTTACCACCACTTGCTGTACTTTCCAACCCTTGGCCCATTTGGTCCCAACTTTTTAAAGATCAAATTTAAGAACTAATTGACATGAAATATTCGTAATGTTTCATTTTCAGCATTCATGATCTTTCCATGTATCAAAGTTAATAAAATGCTGGTTAAATATTTATATAATTGCACCCTCTTTATTTATTTACTTATCAAGGGTTGTACTTTGACCTACACATTTTACAGAAGTAAGTTGACAACAAATGACCTTCAGAGGTTGAGACAACGTTGGAAATCTTCTAATTATCCAAATGAGTCATAAATGTCAAAGCAATGATCAGTCAAACTCAATGACATTTCATAAACTAACAAAAAACACAGCAACTGATCACATCTAAGCAGCTTTGATCTGACTTGACTTGACTTGACAATGACTTGAATGAATAATCAAATAAAATGCCACAGACACTTTCAGATGATCAGTGATTCATTACTTGTGATAGGAGGTTGAAAAGGTACGCTGTCTGGCCTCATATTTTGTAATGTAAACTTTTATAAAGCTTAAACTTATCTGCTTTCTACTACTTATTTATTTGTTTCTGAACTGAATACCAGTGTTCTGACAAAATAATACAAAGAAATAATGTGAAAATAATCCTAATCAGCTGTGTTTGGAGCACTTCTGATCCGATCGTACGTCCAATCAGAGTAGAAACGCATCACGTAAATACCTCAGCTGATCCAATCGACCTCAATCAGAAAGAATGGTTTAAGACTTGTCATGATAGGATCAGCAGGAGAAAAATAACCATACATTGATTACAAATGTTTCTGTGTGTATAGTTTCTGAGCATGCTTACAAGCGGTCAACAAGATCCAAATGAAAATAGAAAAACACCCTGCTTCTGAACTAGCATGCACTGTACACTTCAAAGTGTTATTAATCGGATAATATTAAATCTGTCTATCATCTAAACACACATGGATCAGATTATTTTATCCAGCATCCATCTAAAGATGTCAGTTGTGTTATTATTGTGTCATTATTATAACTGACAACTTTTCTCAGTAAGAAAATCCAACTCTTGCATCCAACCCGTCCTCTGAGCTCTCTCCTGTCAGTACTAGTCAGTCTGATGCTGACTATCTTCCTCTGTCCCTTTCTCTTTCTTGCTTCCACCAACAATGTCCTCTTGTGTTTACTTTGATGAATAACCCACGGTGCACATTCAAAATGGCCAGTATGTTGATAACCAGTTGCTGTACATAATAAATGTCACTGTGGTTTCTAAACAAATAAACATATTTTTAATGCCAGAAAGTTACAAAGTTCTAGTTTAAATAAAGCCGTGAATGACACTTTGTCTGGTTCACAGTCATCTGTTGCTCTCTGCTTTTCACAGACATTACAATCAGGTTTCATTCTTGTCTATTTAGTTACAACACTTAATTTCTGTCATGTGCTGATGAATATACATAGAAATGGTTACGTGTACTCAAATGCCACGGCCCCATCCATGTATCATGAAACTAATCTTAGTGTTTTAAAAGCGTAGAATGAAACTGATGAATCCCATCAAAAAGTCTCTGTTGACTGGTTTCGCTGGCTACTGATCACTATGATGAGTTTCTATTTAGCAAAGATAAGAGTGCGTTAAACTCTATTTTTTCAGGCTGGCTCATCTGTCTCAGAGGGGCCAGATGAGTAATAAGAGGCCAAAGAGACAGCTCATCACAGGTGGGATGAGACTGCACAGCACTGTCTGATGTATGGCTGAGTGATGGCAACCAGTAGAGCAGGGTTGATATAACCCATCGGCAGATGCAACACCAGTGCCAGTCTGCAGCAACCAGCATTCAGCACCAGACTCGCCAGACCCCATTCCTCCTTCCTCCGACTTTTACTTTCCTTTCTGTCTCAACCTCCTGCAACAGAGCAATGGCAGGAGGAAGTGTACTGTCAACGCAGCAATGTGGTTAGTCTAAACTGTCACACGCGGATTTGCTTCAGTCAGTAGTTAGTCTGATTTGAGTGGCCTTGTTATGCAGTCATCCGACAGCAATTCATCTGATTACAACCTTATTCAAATGTGGCATAAGCTGGGGGGAATATCCACAAGACTTTGCTTGGATTGACAGAGCATTTGGGGAAATATTGGGAAGCTTGCATGTAGACAAATACAGTACCCTCAAATATCTCCCCTACTGCTCTGTAAAGGAAAATGAGGCAAAACTGCATTCAGCTGTCACCAGAAAAATAACAATTTGTTTTAAAATGAGGCTATGCCTGTGTCACAGTGGATAAGTGATGACTGTTGAGGTCTGTGGGGGACTTTCAATATGCCCACAACTCAGTCAGCATCTCCAGTTTTCATTCACAGAGACCCTTAAAAGTAGTCTAAGTACAGCTAAATCTACTGTATCCGTTTCCTTTTCATGTCACCTGTGCAAAACTACTAAAATCTATCGTTTATGCCCCATACCAAGCCAGGTCTTCAATTTAATTCCCCATCTGTGGCAAGCTTGAAATATTATCCAAGAAATGAGATCCGTGACCCTGAATACAGAGTGTGAAGCAAAATGGCGAGCAGGATGGAGACATGGCCTGATTCTGCAGCTGAGAGGCATGCCTTAGAGCAGGGAGCAGGCCTGGATCTCCTCCCAAAGTGGCAAGGCTAAATATTTGCCCTCCTCCACTTGGCTGTCTAGACACATCCACTCAGCCCCCTTCCCATCACTTCCCCGTTTTGCTCAGAAGTGGTGAGAGTTGGCATGGTCAGCCAGGCAAGGCGCCAAACTTGTGACAAAAAGTTTCTCCTCGCTGGCAGAGGTCATGCAAGTTCAGAAACCTGGAAAGAATGGGCTTTGCATTTTTAAAACCTCTGGGCCGTCATTTTGGGAGCCACATGCACACCGAGCAAGGGAAAGGAGGGGAAAAAAACTCTGTCAAATGGTCTATGTGCCTCCCAATGATTTGTAGAAAGGAACTCTCAGAACTCGACGAGCAGTCTCTGTGGACTTCTCTGACTTAGTGTTCCATATTCATTACCTTTTCCCATAATATAGTGAGGTTTTAATTGCCTACTATTCAGACTAGAAAGCTAGATGATCGGAGAAAAAGCCTCCTGAGAGCAAGATGTGGGAAGTCCACCACCAGTGCACTAAACCTGACAGACGTATAACTACTAATAAGAGCCCTCATTACACATTACCAGATTATTCCCTCAGGTCCTCTCAGAAGTTAATTCTTCTCCTCGAGAGACACACAGAGTCACTGGGCTCCAGCATATTCATGAACCAGCACCGACTGCTGTGCAGCGTTGTAAATCCAAAGTCAAACAAAACATCTAGAACTTAATGAGTGGGATCTTCTACCAACGGTGAGGTGTACACCCCCATCATTGCTGCTTAAACTTTTTACCTAAAATAACTTTACAAAATTAACTGCATCTGATTATGAATTTTGGCTTTTTCATTAAATTAAACTCCAAAAAAGAAAGAGAGGCACAAAATGTTCAGATAATAATTATTTTGTGCTGGAAAACTTTCTTTCAGTTTTCCCTGAAATTAATGCTTAAATTAATTCTGCAATCCTTTGGTGGATACCACAACAGTGAGTCACATAACAATGAAACGTTTCCTGTTCATTGATGCATCAGGATTTTGACTGAAAATTGAGCAGAAACAGTTGATTAAACAACTCATCAATTTCCGGAAAATTAATTGCCAACTATTTCAATGACTGAGGGGATTTTGATTTACATTATTTTCACACCAAAGCTGCATTTAGACTGCAGGAGCCTCTTCCAGAAACATGCCATGTTTTTTGGGACCTCTTTTCCTAAAATCCATCTATTCCCACCAAAAGAATCCGGGGATAAAGAGACTTAAGGAAGAGCTGTTTTACCACCAAGAAAGAAATTGGCTCTGAGCAACAAAAAATTAATCTCTGACTTTTTCACAGCAGTTATGTTTTAAGGCGCAAATTAGAATTTGCATGACCTTTTAGCATGTGTAACATTGACAGATTATGAGTTAATATGGCTGCATGTGGACTGCTTTGATGGATGATATGTGATCAGTGCAACGTTTTAGGGAGGAGCAACACATTTCAATGAGCTTGACACCATCACCGGGGGAAAAAAAACAAAAGACGCCGGGTTGAATGTTTTACTCCTTGCAAAAAGCTCTTTGACACAGACTGATTTTATGACCGAAGCCCCACCTAGTAATTATAAGGGTGGTTTTGATGTTTTCATTTTCTTTGTTCTAATGGGATGAGTGATTGGAGAAGAAGCTTTAACCTTCATCAACTTTGCATTAATTGTTTCTTCTATGTTTCTATGTTTTTAGTGTATTTAGCTGCTAATATTTTACAGTGAAAAAATCTTAATCTTACAGTATATCTTTTGTGAACCCTTAATATTCTTGTTTTGCATTGTTTATGAATTATATTGTGTTAATAAAAAAATAATATCCCATGCTGCCTTCAATAATTTTCAGCTCCAAATCTCCTAATGTGTAGAAACCAGTTCTCAGCTAAACAGACAGGGAAACATGTTCTGGTTTCCATATTGAGCTCATATAAGCAATAATCTACATTTCACCATAGTTTCATTGTCTAAACAACATGTTCTGCTCTCCGGTTACTGCACATCTCTGTGTTTACAGCCCATTATCCAGGCAGCTGCTGCACCATGACAGACACAAACACAAATTTTTGCTGCAAAGTAAGAACAATTCTGAGTTCATCAGTTCCTGTAAGTAAGATATATTTTAAATCACCAAATTAAATTTGAACATCTCTTCTAATTTAAGTGAAATGTATCAAATCAAGTTTCTTCAGCTACCTCATTTACAAAATCAAAATCAAGTTTGTGGAACTAAAACAGTTTAAATTCAACACTCAGTTGAACAAAATCTTAATTTTTTGAAGGCAATAAGTTTGCATTAATTTTTTAAAGTAGAGCCAAATGGTTAGGGTTTTACAGTGTGGTGAGTGATTAAAGTCAAGCGTGGAAAAAGACAGAAAGATCAGTGTATTCGCTGACCTGAACATAACTATGGGCTTTGGTTGGAGTTCAACCAAAGCATTTTTAAGGTATGAAAGAGTTATTTGACCAGGAAGAAAAACATAAGCATACAATAATAAACATGGACCAGTTTTTGGATATTTAATCATTGCCTGAAGAGATAATTAAAACCCCTTTTACACTGACAGTCATGTTCTGTCGCCATTCCTCACCTCAGCTCATTCGCACTGACCAAACACGGACACCTGAGAGCCGTGTCATTGTGTGTTTTCAAACAGCATGTCAGAGGAGTGTCGACAGTGTCACTGCATCCGCAGCAACATGTTCCAACGTGCTGGCTTTCCCTTTAACACACACATCGATTCTGACAACTTCCACAACCGGCTCAGATGTACATCAACTTTGACCCAACTGTTGCACATTACAAACAGGATGGGACACAATGAAGGCACAACAATCCCACTTTAAAGGAGGGGAGAGTGAAAAGGGCTTGCACCACCAGGGCACTGACGTTATTACTGGCTACTGGTGACAGTGACACAAAACCAGCGCGTGTGTTTGTACAGACTTCACAGAGTTCAATAGTGTAAAACAAAAGTTTCATTCATCTACAACCAACAAATGTCTCTTACACTGTGATGGAGATGGACTGTTCTCTGAATACCACGAAATAAAGGAAAAATAAATTCAAGCAGAATTAAAAGCATCTTAATGGTTAATGTTGTCACATGTTGAGCTTCCATGTTGACGAGAGAGAAAACTGCTTGAGAGGATGAGTAAGAATGCCTGGTCTACATGCTGTTTTTCACTGCACTGCCTGGTTGTTCTGGGCTCTGGTTATATTCTGTCACATTAGTACGGGGATAGAGGATATGTTGACAGAGAGAGGACATTGCACATTGAGACTGTAGGGCTCCTCTAAGGCTGGTGGCATTGGGACACAAAGACAAGTGTGCATCTGTGTGTATGTAAGCGTGTATTAGAAGTATAGGGTTGCCTGTGGAGCAGAGCATGTGGATGCCCACCCACTCAGCAGCCTTGCGGCACTCGTCATTTCGCATCAATCCACAGCCCCTCAATATAAATAGGACAGGCGTCCTAAAGCTACGCAGCACTATGAGAGGCAATGGCATTATGCATCGACCCTGGACCTTTTAGCTTGAAATATGACTATGATGTTCTGTTTTAATGGTGGTTTCCCTCCTAAGAGTACACCGCTCTGTCAACAGGGAACTAATATTACACTTAGTTGCATGAGATGTATGCATTTCACCATTTTAGGTAAAATAGAATACATTAACAAAACTTCAACTCTAGAAAACATTCTTGCTCCTTCAAACATAAAACAATATATGTCAATATACATCAGAAAGTGATTCACCTAGGGTCTGAGACCCTCCAGGGACGGCCCCCAAAGACCACAAGGCTTTGAACAATCAGAGCTATTGTGATTAATGTCCACACACTGTCTCTATTTTAAGAAAAAAAAGTAAGAAATATAAATACCAAGTATAAAACCAAGTATATGGGAAGAGGAGGGCTTTTTAGTATTTGCATGAAGGGGGTCCTCAGGGAAACAGAAGCTGCACTAGAAGATGCATATGAACTTTAAAACTTTAAAACAGTACAAGTTCTTAATGTTAATATCATGTTAAAATCATGCTGGAAAACTTGCTTTACTGTCTGGTTTGGTCCAATTTGAAGTTGATGCAAAACACCGTTAGCACAGTAGAACTAAACTGGTTCTGAACATGATGTGAAAAGATTTCATGTTGTTTTTTTTTAGTTATTAAAGGGTATCTGATGAACATTGGATAAATTTTGCCTTCAGAAAGTTCAATGTGAACTAAATAATTGAGCACATGAACAAGGGCTGCAAACGACTTAAGGTGGTGTACTAACATAGATATTACAGTTCCGCACGGTAGCCTCCCTGTGGCGTTAAAGAAACTTCACACTTCATTACTGCAAGGCCAGCGACGTGTGAAGCTATTATGTAGGAGTAGGAAAAGCAGTGTGCGTGTGTTCATGTGACTGTGTTTGCATCTGTGTATTAGTGGAATATGTAAGGGATGTGGGGTAAACTAATAAGCACCCCATCAAAAATGCCTGCCTTCTAAAGACAGAATCAAATCATTCAGATGAAAACATCATTTAATATATTCAAACAGCTGGGAGGTGTTGTCTGTTGTCCCAGTGTCAAATGAAAGAGAACGAACAAACATCTGGCAGGGCATTTTCTTGCTCCGCTGCTCTGCTTACAATTACATTATGAAAAACTGACTCTTATGTACATGTATACTGCCATTAAAATGTATTATATACTTAATAAGGTTTTAAACTACTCATACATCTGAAGGTAGCAGTATCTATAAGAGACCAGTAAACAAATCTGTGTTATACCTCCACCCAGTGGCCAAAAATAGAATGTCAGACTTGTTTTTTGCATTAACATCATTATTTCTTTTTGATCCCAGTAATATAACAAATAATAATAATAAGGTAGTAATGCTCATAATTGATAAAACATATGACTATTTCTCTGGGTAAAATTTAAATTGCATCATTGGGAACTGCATTTCTTCTAAACATTTCTGTTTTCAGAGACCCTCTATGACTTTTCATAAACACAATGACAGGAACTAACTCTAAAAGTAGTGTTTCATCTATTTAGTTAAAGAAAATTTATAGCTTTGGTATTTTTTGGTATGTTGAGGTCAATGTTTGATTATGACTGTGTTACTGTGAGAGCCATTAGTCAACCGGATGCATTGTGACTTTATAAAGACAATAAGATTATAATTGGCACACTTAATGTTGAAATGTTCCAGTAACTGCATCAAGATCTCTCTAAACTGCATGGCAAACTAAAATTAAATTTCAATCAAAAAAAGGCCCTTATGCCAGAGCCAATGCTGGCAATGAAGCACTGCCTGAAATTTTGGCTGATGTTATTGACAGGGCAAAGTCATTTTATATATTTCCCTTCAAACAGACAGTTGGAAGACCTGTAATTTAATTTACATGCACAAATCTGAAAATTTCTTTCAGACTTTTATCTACGGGGAGAAAGTAGGGAACCTTTCTGAATGGACTAAAGTCACACAGCTCGAATAAAGTGAGAGAGTAATAAGGCAAATTGGGGTGAAGACTAGAATAAAAGTAAACAAACATGAGCTGTGCATTTTTCCTTTTATCAATATACTTTTCTGAGTGAATTTATGTTTCAGATATAAACAGCCTTTATTTTAGATTAGTGCATAAATTCTATTGAAGCACTTACCCATATACACATTTAACAACTTTAATTTTGTATAAAGTTAGTCTATGAGATGAGGCAACAACTGTTGACTAGTGAGAATAAATTCACGCCTTGATAATATCTCAGTAATAATTTGTCACGCAGTTTTGAACAACATATTAATAGTAAGCCTTTTTTCATGCAATGAACAGGATCTGTCATGAGAAATTTATTATTATTAATTATCTATTAATTGTTTCATCAAACTGTTGAACATGTATATTTTAGACATGCACATAATAAGACTGAGCTAAGAATAAGTTAACTTTAGTTGGCATTTTCGGTTATGTAGCTAAAAGAGATGTAGTAGCACTTATCAATTACAGTATGACAAACTTATCAACTGAGTATATTTGTTCATTATTGTGAGATTCGAACATTATTCAGTTAACTGCAATAGTAAGGTTATTACAAAGTTAAAATAACAACCCTTCGTTTTAAGTATTTTCCTTATTTTTCTTTTTTACTTTCCTTCCCTTTTTTTAACACAGGCAATAACGAAGGGCAGCCGAGCAGCAAACGAAAGACCGCAAAGCGCCAAGATGGCGGCGCCCCTACCCGAAGCCGGGGAGTTTGAAAGCTGGCTAAATGATCGTTTAGACTCGTTAGAAGTTGACCGTGAGGTTTACGGGGCGTACATCTTAGGGATTCTTCAAGAGGAGGAAAACGACAGTGAGAAAGAAGATGCGCTTCAAGGAATTTTATCCGCATTTCTGGTGAATATCCGGGCGGCATGTTCTGCTCAGACACTGGCTGTTTACTCATTTGCTGCTGTCTGTCTTGACTGCCCGCTGATATCAGCTGTTATTTGCTAAGTTAAATATAGGCGTTAGACGCAACCATGTCTCGTTACAGAGAGTTAACTCAAACTTTAATAGTGCTACAAGCATTTCTTACCTTCAACACTAAGCCCCTTTCAGAAAACTTGTTTTAAATAAACAGTTTTCTTTGGGTTTTAAGCAACACAAATACACAGGCAGGTGCCATTTAGGTCTGTGGCAACGGAGTTTGAGACTTGTTTTACGGCTGTACGATCAACAGTTCTGGTTTGGGTCAGGCTAGTAACCTTCACCCCTGTTAATCACCTGTAATTTTTTAATAATTGTTCTTTACCTGACTTTGTGTGTAGGATGAGGACACAATGGAAGATGTCTGCAAACAGATCATAAATCAGTGGACGGAGTATTCCAGGCAATCAGCAGCTAGAAACAATTCTGATGATGGTATGTATATAGTTGGTTTTCAGCCATATTCCTATTTCATTTCAATATGTCAAGAGACGTGGCTTACGGGGTCTAAAATAATAGAAGGTAGACATGTTGTACATATCTAAAATAGTGTTGTCTACTTATAAGGCACCTAATTATTTACATAATTTTGAAACAATGCTTCCCAAACGTATTGAAAATATTTCGTATTTTAAGAATTCTTTAAAAAATACATAGAGTCAAATCTTAAAGCAACCCACATTTGTTAGATCTTTTAAACTGTAACTATGCAGAGACAGCAAGTTACTGACTCTATGTCTAATATTAGATTTTTTTTTAAAAATGGAGACATGAAGTCCAAGTTGAATTGTTTGAGTTTGGAGCAGAAAGCTATTTATTAGAATCACAAAAACTATAATAATCTGTGCTTGTCAGTTTCTTTTCTTCTGAAGTTTTAAAAGGATGGGTGCCATTGTTATCTCAATTTATTCACAGTTTATATTATGTTTCTCTTTCTGCAGCTGAAGTCCAGGCCATTGCCAGTATGATCGAAAAGCAGGCTCAAATTGTGGTGAAGCAGAAGGAGGTATCCGAGGAGTCAAAGAGAAGGAAAGAAGCCCTGCTTGCTCAATATGAAAACGTAACGGATGAAGAGGAATATCCTTGCATTTGTCAGCTATACTCGAATATTAACTAAAGTTCGGTATTTGCCAGTTTATCAACTTGCCTTTGCCCGGACAGACAGGGTCTTTTAGCCTGTTGATGTAGGCGGCAAGCACACTTTGTTTTGTGTTATCCTGTAATTCTTTACAGTACATGATTATTATAATGCTTAAAAAATCAGTAATTTCCTTTCCTTGACAAAAGCACTGAAGCAGAAGAAGAGGAGGCGACAAGTGGAAATGACTTCACTGGAAATGAAAAATGTATCCTTTCATGAAGTCATTGAACTGCATATCACCTTCAGTATTACCATATGAATCTAAAATACTATAATGGCATAACCTAGACTGTGCTACAGATTTACCCGTCCATAGCGGTAAAAGTAAGGCTAATGTTTTCCACCAGTTGTCCTTCACTCATTTTCAGCTCTGTTCAAAAACACCAATGTGGAAGAGGTGCTCAACAGACAGAAGCAAAAGCGTGATCAGGCCCGTGAAGATGCTCAGAAGAAGAAAGAAATGGACAAGATGCAACGAGAGAAGGACAAATTATCCAAGCAAGAAAGGAAAGAGAAGGAGAAGAAGCGTACACAGAAAGGAGAACGCAAAAGATAAAAGTAAATCAAAGGACACTTTTATGTGGAAGGATTTTGTAACAAGAATAAAAAAGGAAACTAGTCTTTGCCTCTTCACAACTAAACCTCAGTCGCTTCATTTAATGTGTGAACATCTTGTTTGTCAGATCTTCCGCAACAATAACCTTTTCAATCTCATTTGTGAGATTTGTCTGCGTATTGCGCAGAGCTAAAATCTTTTTTCAGGTTGCTGCATTTTATTAGATGCAGAAAGATGTTTTGAAATAAAGCTGCGAGCCTTTATGTGATAACTAAGACTCATTGCTAATTAAAACAAATCCTAAAAAAAATAAATGTATCACACTATGGGAAGGTCCATGCAATGGGTATGATATGCAGTTGCTTGGTGCAGACTAAATTACCCCTGACATGATGGAAGTATACAATTAAAAAACAAGTTGGATTTGTGATGATGGTGAAGGGAGCAAATGAAACAACCCAGTCTAGTCGCTGCTATCATCCATTGTTCCACCATTTTGGAAATGCATGGCATTTCTGCATAACTCCAACATAATGACACACAGAAAGAAAACCTGTGGTTTAAGTTTCATTTGCTCTCCATTTTATCAAAGAATAGATGTTCTTCAAAGTTACCTCAAATGCATCATGTACCATCATATAAATGTTTGAGAATGATCTTTTTAAATAAACCTTCTTTCCATCCAAGTTTTGTTTTTTATTGTTAAATCTCATGCTCACAGAACAAGTGGCAAGAAAAAACAAGAACATTAAAATGACAGGAAAGGGAACAATGCTAATAAGCCATAGTAGTATAGCATAGTACTGACACAAGTCTAAACAACATAAATTTTTCCAAAATTGTTAGTAAGATTAGCTTTGTTATTAATCCATAAATAAACTTTGGGGTATCTCTTCCAAACTGTCTCAATTCACTGATAACTTTTTTTAATAGTAATGTTGTGTACTTTTTACATCCAAATACTGAAACTTTTAGATCTGAAGTTTCAAATAAACACTTTTTTTATTATTATAATCATTAAGGTTGACAACAGGAGATTTAAAGTTTCAGAACTGGAACATATCAGTCAAGTTTTAATTTTGCATGTTCGCTGTGAACTATCTGGATGTAACATTTTAAAAGACCACTGCATGGAGAAAGCTATTTGAACTTTGCTGTCACATTTCACTGATATGATCTTAAGCACTATATCTAATGGGATTTATGATTAATACTTAAATGTATTGAGAATTATTGGTACCTACACATAAAAAACCTTTCTGATTACAGTATAATAAGGTTACATAAGAAAATTCAAATAAACAGAAGTTGATTGGAACATTTCAGAAAACAAATGAATACTTAGCATGCTAATTCTCAACTATTGGCCAAATGATTGAATTATTACTTGGGAATACCTTGAATTCGGGTTTAGTTATACTTCAATAAATAATTAAAATGAAGAATTCACTGAAATCTTCCACATAAATAGTGTCTTTAAATACAACAGTGATGGTATACGATTCATGTTGATTTGGAGCGGACACTAATTAAATGAAATCAAGTTAAGATGCAGCAGGGTAAGCTGAATTTCATGCAAATATAACCCAACAAAAGAAGCTCTTTGATGCCAAAGTTATTTGGTTATCAAGCTTCTTTTTTTTCTCATTTTCTGCAGTGATCACTGTTATGCAGATAAAATGTCACTTTTATTTTAAGCTAAGTAATAACATAAGAACACTTGTTTAAACCACCTTAATCTATCCTTTAACTCATACTGGCCAGTTAATTCATAACTGAAAAGAGTAACCCTGAAATGGAGAGCAGCACCTCTCTGTGCATGTGACCTCTTCGTAAACATGGTAGCTCTGCGTCTTGGCAGGTTTCGGCAGTGTCATCTGGAGGGCACACCACAAAGCTGAGCAGAGCCTCCTGGTAGTAGCAGCCAGCTCTTTCAGTGCCATGACCATCAGCAGGGTGTCTTTGAAACAGGAGCAAGTTAGGACCAGGAGTATGTCAGGAAGGAAAAAAAAACAGCCAGTCTTAAAACAATACTTCACCCTCATAATGATGTGCCTTCATTTTTAAATATATTTTTGGAGCCTAAACCGTAGTATGTTGTAATTCCTGGATGATTGTGCGTGAGCACGGCGGCCACCGATGCATCTAGCATCGGACCAGGCGTGCACGCACGCTCATCCAGGAACATGCTTACGGTCTGGGCTCTACAAATATAATAAATGATGCAGTTTCCAGTAAATTATGGACTCTACCCACTCAGGATACTTGGATTACATTGGACGAGCAGTGTGAAGGAACATTGACAAGTTTTTGTGGACTTTTATGGACCTTTTTTCTTGGACGCCGTTTAACATCATTGTAACCGAACTGACGCAAAACGAAAACCTCCCCACATCTCTGGCTACAAGATAAATATCAAGAAAGTGTTCCAGAGTGTTAATCAGCATGAGTTTGAGTAGAAAATGAAGGCACAACATTCTGAGGGTGAAGTATTCCTTTAATTAACAATAAAATAGGATTACCTCTGCTCTCTGTGAAATGAAATCCCTGCTGCTGTAGTTTAGTTGTGTTCATGCTCTCCTTGCATCTTGCTTCCATGACA
This sequence comes from Craterocephalus amniculus, assembly GCA_036024015.1. NCBI lineage: Eukaryota > Metazoa > Chordata > Actinopteri > Atheriniformes > Atherinidae > Craterocephalus > Craterocephalus amniculus. Next base: position 35,954 of record JAVQJG010025080.1, read on the forward strand.
CAAACAGCCATGTGATGACTTTTCAGCGCAGTTTGAATATTGATGTGCAGGGGAATGCCACACAGACTCTTCATTCTATCCAGCAGACTTGCCACCTGCAAGAAATCAACATAATAAATATTTTTTACTTACCAGCCTGAGAAAAGCTTTTTTGTATTACATTCAATTACATTGTTTAATCCATACTTTTTACATTTTTATTTGTTTATCCTAAAAAGGGAGAAATATCATCAAACATGGTCCAAATAATATAAATCAATAATGACAAGCAAGTTGACTAACTGTATTACATCTACTTTCATAAACAAAAACACCAGGTTTGGTCTTTGTAGTCTGCACCTTAAAAAATGTACTATCTATAACTTCTGTTTCACTTAAATAAAACCAAGGCCAGTATTTGGTTGTGGTTGAAAAGTGTCTCATTGACAGAAATCTTAAAAGCTAAATAAAACTGCAAATAATATCTTATCCACACAAGAAAGCTGCAGTGATAACCCCCCCCCCTAGATGGCAGTATAGAATCAGTAAAGTCAGGGGCTTCACCTTGGCTTGTTCTCTCATATGATTAACAATGAGATGGTCCACTCTTGTGGTGTTTGGTGGAGTTTTGGGCAGGTTAGTGTTGGCCACTGACGAGGTCCTTTTTCCTGGAAAGGCTTTTCTAAGGATGATTTCGATCTATAATATGAAACACATAAAAGACCAGTACAGGTTATATGCATACACATTGACCCAGTAATAAGGTTTCTTTTGAATAAATAAATAAGTGTGTATGACATTAACCAAAACAATTTTAAGGGAATTTCTAGGTTCCCCACAATTTGATTTTATTATGACTTAGAGGACAACAGTGTGATAACAAAACCATTATCAAGACATCTTAATGCATCTTTATTCTATCATTTTTTCCTTCAGACTATTTGATGGCCTCAAACCAAAGTATTTATAATAATTCACAATTAACGCACTACCTATATTTGTATTGCTGAAACAAAAAGAAAAGATGTTATAATTTAAGTGGAAAGATACATTTAATAAAATAGTTCCAAATACTGATGTGGAAACAAGAGTGTGTCTGTAGTAGCATACTTACAGTAAATTAATACAGACAATAACATATTCTGGGTAACTTAAAATTCTAACCAAAATCCTTAATTTGTGTACACTGAGCTATATCACTCATTTGTGCTCTTGTATGGATCGATCATCTTTATTCAAGTGCACAGCTATGGTAACAGCTCGTATAGATCACTGCGACACAATGTTGAAATAACTCCACAGGGGGCAACTCAGTAGCTTTAAGATGGGCTGTTGTATCTCAGGTCAGAACTGCACAGGCTGTTTCTCAGACTGAGCAAAACAAATCTTTGGCAACAAGTTGCATCATAGCAGGTTATTTACTTTGTGCTTTCTGAGTTGGAATTAGCTTAGCTTATAGTTTTTGACATTTGTTAATATTTTCACCATCTACATTTTAATCAAGATACATCCAAGATTTTACTATTTCCCAGCCTGACAAAAAACCCTTATGCCCTTGTGCCAAGCTGATATGAGGTGAAGCAGTAATAAAGCTGAAGATGTGCAGTATACACAGGCCTACATTAAAAATAAAACACTTAAGTAAAGCTAAACAAATCCAAAGTGGAAAAGAAAGTCACTGCCCCAAACCACAGAAAACTGTCTTCACATTACCTCCAGACTTTCTCTTAGAATGAAAATAACATCAGCAAAACTCACCCTCTTTCTCTCCTTCTCCAAACACTTCCACTGTTCGTAACACTCGTCCAGGTAGAGGGAGAGCTGGATCACTGGTCCTCCTTGACTCATCAGGAGTGACGGTGGTACAGTTGAGACCATGCCAGGAAAAGTGCTCTCTCTTCTTTGGGTCCACATGTCCCCAATGTAAGAGTTTAACCCTGCAGCCTCATTAGGTGACACCACACCCCTCATATCTGTCCCAGCAACACCATTTCCATGAGTCAGTGAGAATCTAGGGCTGAAGTTTGAGTTGATGGAGATGTTGGAGTGCCTCTGAAGGTCATTCACAGGATACATGAAAGATGTCAAATGCTGTCCATTCCCTACAGTTACCATATTGTTTTCTCCGTCAAATCTCCGAGACTGCATCCTCCCCTGGAAACTGATGTACGGGTTTTGTGAGAAGGGCTGTCTATCAGTCTCTGCCATGCAAGTGTTGCTTCGTTGTATCCTTGGGAATCGCTCTCCCAAAGCTCCACTCATATGCATTCCTTTCTTTTCTCCCTGGAACTGTGGCTTGATCCTTCTCTGGAATTGCTCAGGCTGCATGCGCTGCTTTGAAAACTGATTCATGCTTAGATTTTCTCTGCTCAATGTCATCTTGTTTTGGTGCTGGTTCAGGAGGTTTAGAGGTGCAGGGAATGCCTTTGCTTGCTGGAAATACTGTGTGTGGCGAGGGCTGAAATCGGGAAGATCTTGGAGGGCATCATGTTTAAATGTTTGTTTCCTCACTCCTCCAATTTTTCCTCTCTGTACTGTCCCCATGTCTCCCAACAGCTGTTTTGGGACATGCATTGTAGGAGTACTTTGTGTTGACATTGCAGGGCTGGTGGTTTGCCATTGGTCAGCCATGCCGTCTTCTTTGGGCATACCCACTGAATGCTTGTTAATGTTTGAAAAGTCTCCGTAACAAGCATTATCGTGCTCAGAAGTCATGAATGACTGAAAACTGTTGACCAGTTGGTTAATGTCGTCTTGAGCGTACTGTTCATTAGAAATGGGATGGGCACCACTTTGGATGAAGCGATCTTCACAGAACCCATCAAAGTGGGAGCCGTTCATTTCATTTTGGGATCTGAAGATGTCACTTAGCCCCAGGAAGTTATTCACAGGCTGATCAGTCCCTCTGTCACTATAGGGTCCCTGGCTGACGTTTCTAATTTGTTGAGTTTGACTCGCGTTGGGTTTCACTGCATTGGGCATTGGTAGACCCGGTGGAAGTTTGTGAGGACGGAATGAATTACTGTCTCCATTGGGCAAACTAAAAAGCCACTGTTTGGTTGCAAGATCACTGGACTGTTGACTCAGCTCTTCAGCTTCTTTTTCCACTGACTGGTCCTGAGCTTTACTGATAATCTCATGGAATAAATTATTTGCGGAAAAAGAAGTGTTGTGCAGCGTTTTAGCCTCTGAATTAAAATATTGTAGCAGTTCTTCTCTCAGTATCTTTGGAGACCAGATAGGATTGCCTGTAGGAAGGCTTTAAAAACAGAAATGAGAACCTTATTTAACTATATGCACCTTTTTTCTAGAGTTTTTTTGCATTGTGAAGTGTATAGATCACACATTATATACTTCAATATATGAAAATGGTGTTGACAAATTCAAACCACGACATACCTCTCTCCATAGTAACCATCCCATGATTCTGCTTCATCTAAAATATTAGAAACGAGACCCTGCAGATCAGCCTCACCATCACAGTCGGTGTTATCAGTTGGTCTCCTTGAAGAGGAAGAAAAACACATCCACAAAACTAATTCCTGTTTCTTCTTTAAAAACATTAACTGAAAATGGTTAATTTAATGTGATTTTTTTCCTATATGTTTCCTTAGAGCTTTAACCCCTTGGCATTCCAGTGGGTCCCAGGCAAGACAGTTTGGACAAGATTGGAGCAATACCATTGGGTTAACTACTTCCGAGTAACATAATAATTTTAATATTACTTTATAATGCAGTATTAAAAAGTGGACACACTGTTTAAACACACTTTTTTGTGTCAATATGTCAGATCACTGTTAATGAGAATACCTGCTTTTACTGCTGGGCTGGGTACAACCAACAGGTTCATACGGCTCATCCTGAGTATTGTGAGACCAGGGCACATAAGATGCATTATTCTGCTCCTGATGTAAGGCGCCAGGGATGGAAACGAAGGATGCTGGTCCGCTTCCACTGTTTATACCTCCCATATCAACACCTGTCTAATAGACAGAGAAATATGAAGAAAATAATAATTCAATGTATGGCTCGACTGAAAAAGAACTTTACAACTACATTTTCTGTAGTCTCCACTGACATATGCTAACATGTGATGGTAAACAGTACTGAGGGAACTACAGATGTCAGCAAAAGTATGATATCCTCCTTTTAAAGAAGGGGGGAAAACAGCTGCCACTGAAATAAGCTGAAATTGACAAAAGTAATAAATAAAACAATAAAATTTATAAATCAATAAAAACGTAGAATGCAAGGAAAAAATACAACAAACTGTTACATCAATCATGAACAAACTCATAAATTAAGCATTTATATGACGTTGAGTGTCCCTTTCAGAATATATAAAGGTTTTAATGTAACAGAGGCAAATTGGGAACAATGATTTCAGTGTCCAACAATTTAGATTAGTGTAATTTCTTGAAACAACAAAGACCAGGTAGTTCCTGATTAATACATTTGTAAATATGGATGGAGAGATTTTATCAAGGCTAGTAAAACAACAAAAACAGTCATAATAAAATGTCAAAGTAAAAACAGGTGGTATTCCGTTTTTCTGTTATTTAACCCAATGGATCCTTATTCAACGGTTTTCCAAAAATAGCAGAACCGATTCTAGATCTCATGAGCAGGACAATGATCATTAGAAATATAAAATATAACATCCAACATCCAAACACCCTATACAAAAACATTCCTTACTTGTCGCGGGTATGACTGGAATAGGGAATTTGCAAATGTACTCTGATGCCCGTCGAAGGCCATTCTGAGCTCCGTGCGATTCTTCAGTACTCCATTACTGGCCTGGCGAGGCAAAGAATTCGTTAATGTCGTTGTAAACTTGGACTGTATTGAAGACAACGATATATGTGTATGTATTCTATGATTCATTTAAGACGTAAAGTAATGTATAAACATATTGTTTTTATGAAAACAAAAAGCTTACTTACAAGTTTTAATAAAAATTGATTAAGCTAGCAAACTTTGATGTAGCCTCAGCTAGCTTTGGTACGTTAAGTCTCGTCCCAATGCTAACATTTAGCTCATAAGTTTAGTTATGTGAGAGATATTAACCGTCAAACATTAAGTAAAACTTACCAAAATTCAGTTTGAGAAAAACTATTTAATTTTCGGAGTTTTCCAACTTTCTTTTACATTCAACACGTAATCTTCGAGGGCTCAAGAGTACCCCCCTCCTCTGTTCTACCCATAGACCGGTTCCACCCAGCAAGGGTGCTGATGTCGTCCTCGCGACCTGAACGCACATTGGCTGAAAGTGGTAAATTATTCTTTTTAGTCCAATTGACATTAAGCAGGACATCCAGGCGCATAGCAACATCTGGTGTCACACCACCACCACCACCACCCCCACCCCCCCATGTTAATGAAAACAGGTGGTTTAAAATCAACCTCTTTATGTTGGAGTCTACAATGCCAAACGTATCGCATTTGATAGATGCAGTTCTGAGACAGTTTGCAACAACTCATGATGAACTTGTTGGCAAAGGGCCAAGTAAAAAAGTCTTCACATTTAAAAAATAACACAAAAATTTGAGATTTCTCACTTCTTTTCTTGGGTTAAAAGAAATTAATTTAACAAAATCAATCAAGCCCGTTTTATTTTATTCTGAGTAAGAGTAGCAGTATTCCCTATAGTTTTTAGTTTTACCCAGTCTTGTTTAGCTTGTTTACTCATTTCTGTTTAATTGGATTATAAGTCAGTCCAGAACAGTCACAATACTTGTGCCAACAACCTAAATGATTGTATTAACATTAAAGATGACGGGGAACATGACCCTGTCAACGAAGACCATCATCTGAGATCATAGGAGATACCCCCGCTAGCGTATTAATACGGGGGAATCGAAAGTCTTTTTGGACTACGCAAATCCAGCTGTGGAGTCAAGTTTACGCATGCGAACAATAGGCCACCAGTGCAAAGGAAACGGTGCCTTCAAATTTAAAGCAAACGTTACAAAACGTTGCTCCTACAACATACCACAATCATGACATTATTGTTTGTTTTGTTTATTTTCTTTTTTAGTCCTTTGTCTGCTTGTGTGTTACGGGAAGCCTGTATTGATATGAAAGTCTACAGATTAAATCCGGGAAATGTTGCCTTTATTTTTATAGTACTTCCTGGAGGGTAGGCTTTGTTATTTTTGCAGCCCTGACAGTATAGTAAGGGGATAGGAGCAGTGGAAAAGAAAGAAAAAGTCTGTGAGCCAGCAGCTTGAAAGCAGACGCGGAGTTAAAAGAGAGCAGCGTTCAGATCTTCAGGATTTATTGTGGCCGACGAGTTAAACTTGTTTCGCTGCTGATCGTCGTCCATCTAGACAAATTCGCTGCAAGCTTTTCGCATTGCAAACTTCGGAAGATGACTTTTTGGGTTTGGTGTTTTGCGCTTCTGCTGCCCCTGCAGATAACAGCACAGAATCACGGAGACAACGGAATAGTGATCCCGGAGCACGGATTTTGTCAGCCGATCTCCATACCGCTTTGCACCGACATCGCCTACAACCAAACCATCATGCCGAATTTAGTGGGCCATTACAATCAGGAGGACGCGGGGCTCGAGGTTCACCAGTTTTACCCCCTTGTCAAGGTACAGTGCTCACCGGAGCTGAAATTCTTCCTGTGCTCCATGTATGCGCCAGTGTGCACCGTTTTGGAGAAGGCCATTCCTCCCTGCAGGTCAATCTGCGAGAGGGCCAAGCAGGGCTGCGAAGCGCTCATGAACAAGTTCGGGTTTCAGTGGCCGGACAGACTGCGCTGCGAGAACTTCCCCGTTCTTGGAGACGGACAGATCTGCGTGGGCCAGAACGACTCCACCACCGCCACGGTGCCCCCCATGCCCGTCCCAGGTACTCAGGACATCTCCATTTCCTCATTTGAAAGACCTTTCAGCTGTCCGTCTGTCCTCAAGGTCCCTCCATATCTGAATTATAAATTTCTGGATGAGAAGGACTGTGCAGCTCCCTGTGAGTCATCAAGGAGTGGTGGGAGCATGTTTTTCAGCGAGAAAGAGATCCGTTTCTCCCGCTTGTGGATCCTGATCTGGTCTGTCATCTGCTGTGCATCCACATTATTCACAGTAACCACCTATTTAGTTGACATGCAACGCTTCAGGTACCCTGAGCGACCTATCATCTTCTTGTCTGGCTGCTACACCATGGTTTCCATTGCATACATAGCTGGTTACTTCTTGGGCGACAAAGTAGTGTGCAATGACAGCTTCAGCCCTGACAGCTATAAAACCATCGTTCAAGGCACCAAAAAGGAGGGTTGCACCATCCTCTTCATGATGCTCTATTTCTTCAGCATGGCCAGCTCCATTTGGTGGGTGATCCTGTCGCTCACTTGGTTCCTGGCAGCAGGCATGAAGTGGGGCCATGAGGCCATTGAAGCGAACTCCCAGTATTTCCATCTGGCTGCCTGGTCAGTGCCGGCTGTGAAGACCATCAGCATCCTGGCCATCGGGCAGATTGAAGGCGACGTGCTCAGCGGCGTCTGCTTTGTGAGCCTCAGCAACCTGGACCCTCTGCGGGGCTTTGTGTTGGCCCCCCTTTTCCTTTATCTTTTCATCGGCACCTCTTTCCTGTTGGCCGGCTTTGTGTCCCTGTTCAGAATACGCACCATCATGAAACACGACGGCACCAAGACTGAGAAGCTGGAGCGGCTGATGGTGCGGATCGGGGTGTTTAGCGTGCTGTACACTGTTCCTGCCACCATTGTTATAGCCTGCTTTTTCTACGAGCAGGCTTTCCGCCCCTACTGGGAGCGTAGCTGGGTCAGCCATAACTGCAGGAGCCTGGCCATTCCCTGCCCTTTACACGCTGGACCCCACATGACTCCAGACTTCACCGTCTACATGATCAAGTATCTTATGACGCTGATAGTAGGCATCACATCTGGTTTCTGGATCTGGTCTGGAAAGACTCTCCATTCTTGGCACAAATTCTACACAAGGCTGACGAATGGCAAGCATGGAGAGACCACTGTGTAGAAAACAGGCGCATTCACGATGTTATTCATCTGTTTTTTACCTGAACCTCATGTGAAATGTAAAGTTACACAGTGAGTGGACTTTTTTTTCCTGTTTGTTTTTAATAGCTTTTGTATTTTTTCTCAACTTTGTTAACAAGAGATGCACACCAAACTGAGTGTTAAGCCTTTATACTAAGGCACGTTGGATATACCTTAACTAAACATGACTGAACCAATAACAAATACCAGTGCTGGAATATCCTGTTCACCCTCACTGGTTCTTTTATCAAATCCTCCTCAAATTCCAGGGGAGTGATGCTCCAGCCGCTGGGAACACAGAAGAAGAAAAAGCTCTTCTCTCTGTGGAAACCATGTACATTTTTGAAAAAAAAATTGTAAATAGTCTTTGTACAAACATGAAAATTATATATTTGTATTTAAAAAGTAAATACTTTTTGTTATTTGCCATTGTACCGGCTTTACTTACATATGCACTGCAAGGATGCAGGAGTCTTAGTCGTCGTTTCATGTAACAGTTTATAGCAATATGTTTACATTTTATCCGGTCAATGACACTCAAGAAATGTTTTTTTATATATATTTCACCCTGTGCCTTTACTTGTCTTTCTGAGTCTTTGCATTTTGTTCAGATATAATCAAAAGGCTATAAATGCTTGATTTTTCACATCTATTTTGCCTTTCCATATGTTCAGCTTACTTTATAGCAAGTTATCTTCTTAAAAGAACAGGTATGTTGTTTACAAAGTGGGGGATTTTCGTCACACCTTAACATTTGTTGCCTCAGACCAGCAGGCGAGAGGAAAAGCGAGAGTTGGAATGTGCCTCAAACACTAGCAAAGCTTTTTGGGGGGTTCCTTTAATGCAGAAATAACAGACCGGATGATAACACACAACTCATGTTAATCAACATATTCTTTAATATATCACATCTGTGTGCTCATCTGGCAAGGAGAGTATGCAGGAACACGAGTGGGAAAGTGTTCACACCTGCCTCTTTGGCGCCAGGGAAAAGACAGATTTTTTGTTTTTCTGGAGTTTTAACATCTTCGGATCCCCTCTTCTTTGTGCCAGGTTGCAATCCCCCCGAGCAAGGCCGTGCTGAAACTGAACCTCCTCGTTTTTTCTCAAACTGAATGACGTCATAAAGTAGATGGGTGTGTTGGAGAAAGTTGATCCCCTTGCCTTAGAGCCCAAGCTCCCGGCTAGAAGCGGGCGTTTGAGAGTGGCACGCATGTAACACACTGTACGGGCATTTCTCTGCGTTGTTAGATCGTAAATTAAGATCTGCTCATGATGCTGCACATGCTCCTCTCCAAAAGCCTGGACCTCTCCGAGTTATAGTATCGCTTTTAAGAGCCTCACCACTACGGTGGACTAATTTATTTACCTTCTGACTTGTTGGACAAGTTGATGTTTGTCTTTTCTACATCCCCCCACCAGGGGTTAAATAAAGATGGGCTGTAATAACAGGCAGGGTAGAGTGATTAAAGGTAAGAACAGATACTCAGAAGGGGGAAAAACCATAAATCTACCTGTACCTCTTCTGCTCTGCCCTTTTACACCTCCTCTGCCTTCCTCCCTGTCTTCACTCAGATGAATGGGGGGGGGTGAGTGAGTCAGTGGAGCGGTGCTGGGTCTTTGCCTAGTGACAGACAGTCTCCTGTGCGCTGCTCACTTCAAAGCGCCGCTGAAATCTGACTGGCTCCTTGTAAATAGGGCCGCCTGGCCCGAAGGCCCACTTCCTGCGCTTAACTCAACTTAATGGTTGGCTTGTTTGGCTTTGCACTGAAGCAGAGAGGCGAGCGAAGAGTACGAGAATGAAGAGAATCGGGCCTGTGGGTGGGGTGCCGGAGTGGAGGGAGTGAGGTTGTTTCTGGGTTGATGGAAGGAGGGGTTTGGAGAGCATAATGGAAAATTCAGTACGATTTGGTTGCTTTTGTCTTCCTCCAAAAGGAAAAAAAAAACAAACTACAAAGAAAAAAAGAAAAGCGGAAATCAAATCAGAGACGTGAAATGTGATTTTGTGAATATTTTCAGAATTAAAATGTTGGATCATAATTGGATGGAGTAATGTTGTTTCTGACTTCAAATGCTCTGTAAAAAGTCAGTCTGCAACTCATCTGGAGTGTGTTAGAGCAGTCAGATATGTAGCTTTGACCTGCCACATTCAAGTTGATAACAGGAGAAAAAAAAGGGCAGATTCTGCTTATTTATGTTGGAGTCTGGATTTTCGGTGGCAGCTGTAGCCCATGCTGTTGATCTCAGATGTTACATTTTGCAGTTTCCTGCTTGCTTGAGGGCAAGAAGGGACAAGCCAAGGATTGAGGGTAAGACAGGAAGAATGCTTCTCCAGTTGATATTGCCATGTCGCTCTTATTAAAGAAGGTCTTGGCATGTCGGAAAAAGGATCGTATTGTTAGTAGGAAGCACATGTGATCCCTGGTTCTGTGCAGCTATTGTTTAAATCTGTGCCGGTATGTTATGGCCTATACAACTGTATATAAAGCCAACAGAGCCTACAACAGACAAAGGATTAAAGAAAAGAATGGTTAAAGGGGAAAAAAAATAAGAGTCCAGACATGGAGCCTGCTTCTAATCAAATCTTGGCACAAACTCAGGAAGAACTCATTCTCAGAGTGCTGGATTTGTTTCAGCAGTACATTATTCTCACCGTAGGAGAGAAGCCAAGTGTTTTTCAGAGCACATATATGTGCTGGTCTCATGACATCCCAACAGGATGCACAACATGTGTTTTTTTTCTTTCCTGTCAATGCTTTTGTTTAGCTCCATCTCCCACAGTGATTGGGTTGAAGGAAAAAAAAAACACTGAATTTTCATGCATTTCAGTTTCCATCTTTGACTCTCTGGGCCAAAAGTGTCAGCCAGTAGCCATCACTTCATCATTCCTAAATCCTTTTTTTTTCTTTCCAAAGCATTTGGCCTCCACTTTGTTGGAATAGTAACACTGCTCAGTAAAACTTAACCTTATTTGTTCAAAATGAATTTTGTTTCATCAGCCTATCTGATATGTCAGTAGCTTCATCTTTAAGCTCGAAAAATGCATCTCCACACACCCAGCCCTGCTTAGATTACCAAACCATGTTGGTTTAGCAATTAAATCAACATCTGCTAATTATATTCTTGTGGCAAAGGCAAATATTACAGAAACAATGGAGAGAGATCCAACTATCCAACAATCTTCCGGTCTATCTTCATGCCTCATGCACACTGTTTGTCGGCACTTTAACTGCTCATAAATGCACGGACCACACAGGGGTGGCTTTGACAAGCACTCTCAGCACAACAAACGTTTGAGATTTTTTTCTGAGATGTCAGGGGAGAGTTTATTTTGCTCCCTGTCCCTCGGTGCAAGGGCATAAAGTAGGGGAGTGCCTCGGAGCCTCTCCAGCTGCTCGGCGAAAAGGTGCCAACAGCTGCATGACAGATATTCTGGGAACCCGCAGCACGGCTGGGATGACAACAGCCTTAATTGGAAGGAGTGTGTGTGGTGAAAAAGGAATGGTTAGTGTGCATCCAAACACCGCAGTGTGTACACAACCATGCCACTCTCATAAACTTTCAGGGTGATAGTGCAAGCGACAAATGATAACACAGCAAGAGGGATTACTGCTGTGTTTTCTCGCTGCTGTCGGGCTTTTCACGTCGGAGTACGTTTACTTCAGCCCTTTTTATTTTTTACCAGGCTGCAGCTTTGTTTGACACGAGCAGCCATGGAAACAATGTCAGATTCATCAGCGAGGCGGCGTCATCCAAACAAGGCTGAACTCTGTTTGTGGTGATTTATGAATCACCTTTTAAAGTATGACCAGACAAATTGCTGTAGGTATTCAGGCTAATGCATCATGTTTTGTTACATCCATGTGGTTTATCCACAAATCAAATCCATCACTGCTCATTCTTTTCTTGTTAGATATATATTTTTCCCTGGGATGACATTTACTAACTTCTCTATTAAAACGGTTCCCTGAACTGCTTTTTGAACTCTGATGTTATTCTAATGAAAATTTCAAGCTGCTATATTTTGGCTATACTCATTTACATACAATGTGTTTAAGTAATGGAGCATAAAAATTGTTCAACTTGTACTCCAGAAATCCGCAAAACTCAACTCAATGAATCATAAAGATGTAGAGAAGACAATCGTTTCCTTTCTAATGCCGTGCAAGGCAGCAAAGTTATTATTTGGCTTAATAAAGGAGTATTCCAGGACCCTCATTTCCAGGTAAACTAAGTTTATTAGACAAAATGAGTAATACTCTAAACCAATCTCTTGCTCTTTCATGAGCCTCAGTAAGGCCTAAGGCTTCGATGAGGACTTATTGAGCTGGCTCCCATCTGGCGAGCGCTGGCCTCCTGTTTTAATGGAGGCCCTTTTTACAGCTTTTTCAGAGGAATTTACAACCTTAGCCCCACCTCGCTTCAGTCCAGGAGATGGGAGGCGGGGAGAAAAGCACACTGTAGCCTTGTCCCAACAGAGGCAACTGCGGAAATACAGCTTCAGGCAGGGTGACGGTAGAGCTTCAGTGGCAGTGTGCATGCGCTCATCTGTTTGTTTGTTTACATC